>LUCM01005699.1:0-20154 GCA_008360955.1 Fasciolopsis buskii | reverse complement strand
ATCGTGTTGTCATTTTCTGTCGAATCAGAATGACTGAAGAAGTAGGTTTGTACAGTTAGAATGTATTCCGCGTTTTGGTTACTGCAACCTTCCTATCTTTCCTCGCCTGTGTAGCTTCACTCTATGTTCCCTTTGGATATTCATTCTTCTTATAGAAACATGTAACCTTAGGGATAAGGCAGCGGTCAGTGAAGCTTTCCTTGTTGTTTAATGAAGAACGATGATGATGATTACTGATATATGCAGACAGCCTCGGGCTTTCCTTTTTGTGCTTGCCCTTTGGGGGAAAAAGCTTCACCAATGGGACGCATTACCTACTGCTTTGGCAGCTGAGTCTGCTCCTGGAGAGGCTTGGTTTTCTGAGAGCCGTTTGAGAGGCATCTGGGAACGAGAACACACGTACCCCGCACAATACTGAGACATTTGTAGGGTGATGCCCTGAGAGGCTAGTTTCTATAAAGTCGGATTATGACCGCACAGTATTGATGTATCTTAGATGTTGAGCTTGAAGGGGTCGAAATATTGCTTATCCTCTCCTGATTGGATGACAGGTGGTGGCCAAGCGGATTAGGTCGTGGTGTCTAGACGTGAGGGTTGCGGGTTCGAATCCTCCCACCAACGGTCAACTTCGACGCTTGGCAGTCCTCTGCTGGCCGCGGCCCCTTCCTGGGAAGTGATGCACATTGTTATTTCATTAACAAAATGGAGTAAAAGATTAAAAAGCACCGAACTAGGTTCACAATGCATGCAGCCAACTGAGTTGTTGGTAATTCCTAATTCCTATCTAGTTATTCGATAATGAGTGATGTTCACACCAGCCAAGTTCGTGGCGGAAGCATAAAGAAACCAGGAAGTCTGGTTATGATTAGCTGTCCAACTCTTACCACAAGGTATGAGATTCATAGTTTTCAGTAAATAAGGAAAGACACTCTGGGAATGAGTGTGTGGCAAGTCTCGGGAACATTTCTAAGTCCTCGAGGATTTTTCGTAAGCTTTTGCTATATCCAAAGCGATATTTCTTTAGAAGGAAACGTATCATTCTAAGATTACCATCGGAACTAGCCAGGGAATTATCCCTATATGACCTAACCAAATACAAGTGCTTCAGATCAACGGGGTTTTTTACAGCAGAACGAGAACGCACTGGTACAAGGTAATTGGTTGTAAAAGCTGGAACTTACGGGAAAATTTCATTATCTGATATATGAAGCAATATGCGTTACCGAAAGATGAGGTGGATGTCTAGGATGACTGGTCAGTGTCTTCAGTAGTGATAATAGTTGAGCAGAATTTTTTTGTGTGGGGCGTTGAATGGAATGATATGTTTATTCACCTCCCGTGTTTAATTTCGGTGGTTCCTGCAGACTCAAATGCTACTAATGTGACGCCTGAAGGACTGACCCAAACGTTGGTTGTCCAGTCTTTGATGGTGGCTCTGCCACTGTCTGGTGAACCGAAAGTCGTAATTAGCCATTGCGTAGGGAAACAGACGGTTGTGTTATCAAGACGCTGAATGTTTTCTATCTTCCGACGATTCCCGAAGCTCGACGGCAGATAACGAGATTCTTAGTGTAACAAGGCGGTTGTTTACGTGGCACTGGCCGCGATTTTCTTGCGCATTTCCCGCGACCTAATGTAGCTTTTCCCTGTTTTGTGTATAGATTCAATATAGCAATGTGGTGATCTGTTCTTTTCAAATCTTGGGTCACTCGATTGCTGAAAAATCGTAGATAAAGCCAGGCTGATGGGATCTGAGTGCTGTAGATAGATATTTTTAAAATCGATGGTCCCATATTTAATAGCTGCAATATTTGTCATTCCGCGCGATAGTTGGATTTTTAAACGCATTCATATGGGCATTTATGAATTGTACAAACGAAATATGGTTTTGAATTGGAAGCTAACTTTCCAAGTCGTTTAATTTTTCCAAACACTTGGTGGAGGGTCTTCAATCACTATAGCGCGAAAACTAACACCAGCACAACCGAGCTTGTTAAATATAGTTTACATGCTTTTTTAGCCGTTGTGACCTAGCCGCTACGATATCTCTCCTACTTTGTGACCGAGAAATCTTCCCTACAGCAGTCAAGCCGTCAACATCGAAGGTCGAGTGTTCGAATCTTCTCACTGCCGACCAACTTCCCCACTTCACAGCCCCTTGTTGACTGCGATCCCCAGCCTGAAAATGACATGTACTGTTGTCCTATTATTGAAGGAAGTGAATGACAAGCGATAAAAAAAAACGTTTGTCTCGACTAACACCTAAAGGTCAACTTTTCCTGAGCCACTGATTTTATTCTGTGCTGGTATGCAATCTGATTTATTAAATTGCATTCTGTAACATTGTCCTGGGATAAGCTGTAAATAATGATGTCAGTATTCCCACAAGAAGAGTAAGATACAAACTTATGACGAAGGCACTTTGAAACAATCCTGTTGGCTCATTACTGTTTGAATTCTATTCTCTTCATTCTGGCACTTTAAATGCTCTGTGAAATCTCGTCCGGTGATAAGTGTTGGTTCTTACTTCGGAAATCCTCTGTCAAATTTGCAGAAACTTTATACCGCCTGTGACATCGCTCTTGGTCTTCTGCTCACGCGATGTCCTAGTTTGACTATCAAAGAGTATCCTGTCGAAGTGAAGCTTCCTCGATCTTTGTTTGCCGCTGCGCCTGCATCATTTCGGAATCCGGATTTTGCTCAACTGTTGGACACAAGCGAAAATGAGCCGATAGACCAAATTTCACTAGCCAATTCAGATCGACCTGCAGATGCTCCAGGAAAGCCACGAATTCAGTTCACACCTGTTAAAAATGGTCGCGCCTTGAAGGAGGGACTGATACCGTTGCAGCTGCTTAAAGACAAAGCCTCCAACCCAACCGGGGATAGGTATGTTTTTTACGAAACAATTGTATGTTTGTTGTATAAACTTGGCGTTTCTACACGTGAACCAACTTTTTACTAGAGAATACAACTACAATGTAATGGATAACAAGCGGACCTGGGCTCAACCTAAATTGATGCTGTTGACTAACTGTCTTCCCATATTTGATAACTACTATCCGGTACCCTTACTTCAAGCCCTGTTGTCGAAAGTCTTCGTGGAGGATAAATTGTAGTCCGCATCTTGGCTTGCGCGGTGGCTGCGCTTACTACAGGGGTATTAGCTTAGTCCCAATAGCTTCGAAGCTGCTGTCATCTATCGTCTCTCCTAGGGCGTACAGCACATGTAAAGGACATGCCCGCAAGAACCGGGCTAATTTTCGCATCGGTCATGGATGCATCGATCCGATTTTCACGCTTCGACAGTTGCTGGGGTCACTGTTTTGTTTTCCACAAGTCATCAGCCATTGGGTTCTTAGGCATTCTGGCAGCCTTCGACTCCGCTGATAGATAGGATATCTAGATATCAAATTGTGGAAGAGCTTATTGGTTAGAGGTATTTGTATCTCCCCGTCACATTCAGATTAGTTTATTTAATAATACCACCACAGAACACCATCCCGTTTCGCCCACTCCAGGATATATACGTAATTCCCCAAGAATGATAATCAACAAATGAGGAAGCAACCGTCGGTGCGGTGACTCGAGCCAGCGACATTCTGTTCCAAACTACACAGTGTTGACTGTTTGATTTGACAGAATTGAGAAATGTCAGATCTGGTCGCACGAACTGTTCCATTGTCGTATTAATTTACCATACACCAACATTTTTTGCACTAAGTAGAATATTCGGGAACATCAAATCTTCCCAGGTCTTAGCATCTCAGTAAAGCACACGAGGTAGTCCGACAGCAACAACAGGTCTTCAATATCTCCTGCGCGAAGATGGTTACACATGTCAACGATGCGGACTTTCAGAACCACACAGCAATGTGTGCAGTGTACAAGTGAGTTGTGTCCTGCGCTTACACAACGGATTCGTCAATGACAGTTAAAGTTAACGTATTGTCAGTATTATGCTCCCTGACCAAAAGCAACTGTCTTTGTCTTCCTTTTTCGGTATTTTATAAACTAAAACTCAGTATCTTTATTTCATGAAACAAATGAAATTCTGCTCCTCAACTTTTCATGTATGCTGTGATCAGCTGTTTATGAAAATCCCTCCATAACCGTGGACATCGGTATTCCTAGCTAATAATGCTTTTCAGTCCTCAAATTTGGTCACTTCCCCCCTCATTAGATACTATCGGTGACTTGTGACTTTCCTCCGAGAAATATACATCTTTTGACTACAATATACTTATGTTTTCCTTGTGTCATTCTAAACACGATAGCTCCGATTTGTTTTCTCAGAACAACTGAAAAGTCCAAGACGGAGGAGAATGTTGCCGAATCTAACCAGCCCATTGTAGTGGTTACACAGTCAGCACAACAAATATGTTCGTCAGCTCCGACACAGCAAAAACGCCCCATAACAGTTGCGAAAAAACAAACCAAGCTAATAACCGATACATTACAACTTCTCAGTGTCAAAGAACCTAGCGAGCATCCTATATTAACGGACCTTTCGGGGGCAAACAAACCGTCAACCTCATCGGACACAACCAGTTTGAGTCGCCCTTTCAACAGCCCGAAAAAGCATACACAGATTGTGCTCGGCACGCCGGAAATTGAATCGGACAATACGAATAGTCCCATTTCACAAGTGAAAAAACGCGGTCGGCCACCCAAATCTACCCAGAACTCTATAGGCAATATGAATTCGGCGTCACCAAACGGCCGTGCTGCCAAATTTCGCAAGCTCGATTCCTCTCCACCTCAGCCCAAGCTTTCCACAAAATCTGTTTATAAAAAGCAGTCTTCTTTAAAAAAGAAGTTACGTGTCTCTCGAGCTACGCCGTCTTCGCCAGGCACTCCAAAAGCCCGCACGCATCTTGCGGTGACCAAGAACTGTCGAACTATTCCCAGGACGAAATTGAATGTTCCCAAGAAAACCGAAAACTCCCCATCAGCTGCTAAGTCCCCTGCCAGAAAAATGAAAACACCCGGCAGACCTCGGAAGTTGACTCGATTAATCCCACCGAATGCGAAACAGCGGATGCTTCCGTCGTCCAGCTCATCACTTTCTTCGCCTAATTCCAGACGAGCTTTAAGGTCACCAGCGACCAAAAGGTAAGTTGTCTTTTTTTATTGAGCCCCTTCGTCCTTTTGGCTTGATAATTTTCAGTATTTCTGTAATTCATTTTTTGCTCTGTTCTTTAGCATTTCCAGGTTATTGCTTGTCTATAATGTGAGATGCATTTTCTTTCACATCCTATCTTATGTTTAACCGGTGGGCGTGCGCTTGAATAAAATCAAGTCAGAATATAGCGGGAGGGTATCGTTCCACCGTTTTCTGTCCTTAAAGGAAATAAATTTTGGAAACTGGTTAAGTTTGCTGGTTTCGTATGGCAGATCTGAAACTTTTCAATAATATTGTTGGTTGTAGCTCGGGTTGGTAATTTTCAGGAGTTCGTGAGCGTTAAGCTTGACGTTTGAACCGCAAACGTTCCATCACCAATCGGCGTGATACGCATTGATGATGTCGGTTAGCTTGATTATGAAACTTGTGATTCAGACACTAAGCTTCACATTCGAAACCTCCTGGAAAATGGAAACTGTTTCGCTGTCCCTTTTTCTATGATAAAATCCGAAGACGGAGAGTCTTATCGTAGCCTTCTCCGCAGTTGACGCACCCCCTACTTTGAGACTTAGCTTGATTTGTAATTGAATTCGATGCTCCAGCCCGTGCCATTTGAATGTAACGGCCTGTTTCTCGACACAACTTGCTTGTTAGGAGGCCATTCTTCACGGATTAACGTTTGTCCCCCGTTCTCCTCCTTAGATTTTAGTGGCAGTGAATATTGACCGTCAAAATATTCCATTTCCTTTTCGGAAATGGTCGATTGCAGTCGAATCTTACCTAACCATGGTGGTTAGGAGAAGCACACAACAGTCGTCAGTCTAGACTTATGAGCGTAGAACATTAGCTAATCTGTTAACATGTGCAAATTACTGTTTCCCACCATTATCAGAGTTAAGCAATGATACCCGTGCTCGAATTTCACACTTGCCCTGTGTGACCGAAACCAGCGAAGGTATCCAAACTTTAGAAAATTGCAATGCTTGGGCCCCGTTATCCTTTTCAGAGGTTGAAAAATAATTCAACGCAGCTTCTTTGTGAATTTCAGTTACATTTTCTAAGGTCTACCCCCTGCAGGAGGTCTGCGCTTAGTTCCGTAGCCCTTACTGCCTGTCCCTTTTTGCAATTGGTGCTACGCGCCTGAATGGCTTTTCGCATCGATTGTCGATGAGCCGATAAATGTTCATCGCCTGCCATTCTCCGAAGCACCGTTACTCGTTCAGCTTATCAATCGCTTATTCTGAGTCTTTCGCATGACCTTCCGCCTGACTATTAGGACTACACTGGGACCGCTTATGACTCGATAGAGTTGTCGATCAATGTAATACTGGCCATTTTGATGGCAAGTCGCTAAGTCCCGGCTACTCGCTTCAGATCATATGCTTTCATTCTATTTCGGTTTTATGGTTTGGACATGCATTGCGCATGCCTGCCTATCGTCTACCTTTTCGTAGTCCTTTTGCACGTGTTGGAAGAAGCGATGTGATGGTCACGCTATGACTTGGCGTAGAGGCATGAAGTTAGCTTCGGCTTTGACCTCATTTGGTGCTCCCCACCTTCCTTGTTGGGGCCGAAGAGATGAGGATTGTTGTTGGTTGGAGATGCTGAGAGATATGGCTCAGAATCGAATTCATTCCCGCGAGTGCTATGTGGCCTGTCTGTAGAACGTATCGTCCTTAAAAATAACACGGAAATAATTAAAAAAAATAACAAAGTGTGCAGGGTAAGAACACAAAAAAGTTGGTTTATTATGGTTTATTATTTCCCACCTATTGTTTTTCCTCCTTCTGTGTAGTCTCATTGGCATGTTGCGTTAGCACCATGCTTGTTTTCAAGTCAGGGTATTGTATGTATATAATCGGTTTTGCGGCTATTGACTCAGCCCAACTGACAAAGAATTATCAACGACGTAATAACATGAGTACGAATCACTGAAAACGAGCTTGTTCGCCAAATTGTTTTCTTAAATATCAACGAACCACAGTTGTGGTCCTTCTGTGGACTCTTCGACAAAGAGCTTCCATGCACACTCCTGACGCTACAAATTAGATTCTGGTGAGACATACCAATTCGGGGTTTACAAGTATAAGGATGTTTGGAAAAGAGAGTACCAAGTACGCAGACCTGACGAGCGACAATAACCGCGGAACCGGTCGTGTGCTCCCGGGCAAATTTTGTCTACTCATCTAGACACTTTTTGCAATGTATATGTATATTATATATACACTACAGTATTTGTTTTCCCAAAGACCGTAGTTCATTCTCTCGTTTCTTTTGTCCCTGTTATTTTTCCAAGACTAAAATTCGATAATCCCTTTTATTTCGTCTTCACAGACGCTGCTAATCAGCCCGTGGTAACCAGAATTTCCTATTCCGCTGCTTATCTCGCCATCGAATATGGATCTATTTTATTTAAAACTGCACTCTAATTGATCTCTGCCAATTCGCGCATTTTACCACTCCCTTGCTGCCAGATCGGACGCATACTTTACTTATGTGTAACACTTTCTGCAATGTATATATATATATATATACATATATATATATATATAAACCCGTGAACTCATACGTATAAATATTTTCGTAAGTACCACTCTCCGATCTGTTTTATGTACAGTCCTCAACCCTAACCCCGTCTACCGTAATGTTACAGAGCTCAACGTTGCACACTATTCTGTATTGTATTGTCCCTTTTTGTCCTCTCTAAGGCAATAAACAGGTTTGCATTTTTTTAAGAAAAAATCTTTTGGCCGAGGCAATACGTTAGTGGAGTGCCAGCCAGCCGAACGTACAATTATGAACAGATGTATAAAAAACTCAGCCTCCGTCGGCTAAATAAAAACCCTCGTGGACTATGATACACTTGTGTGTGCATTTCTATCACTGAGGCCTTCTCAGTCTCACAAGCCGATCTAATGAGCTGGGACGGAGGAGGTGGATTAACTGTTCTCTCAAAACTTTCGGCATCGAAAAATCGTGGCTCAATTTTGAAAACTGCTCGGGTGGACGGTGGACACCTTGTCAATCAAATGTTCACGTTTTACTAATTGGTTCCTCGGGCGATATCCCGCCATCCGAGTTGTTAAGACTCACTTACAGTTCCCGCAAACCGAAACAACTGCAACTGAAACCCGATATTTAAGACTGGGTTCCACAAGCTAGTGCAAAGTTGTCCTGCGATGCTGTGGGTTTCTGCGCCACCCGGTCGTAGGTATAGAAGCGATCGGTAAGTTGGTTAGTTGTCGTTACTAGATGGATTCAAGTTCGCTGTATTAACGACAAACTGTGGCAGTGCTCCCGTATGAAAGTATACAGAAAATGAGCTCCTTCTTAGTACCATATGTAAATTGCGTACTAGTTGCTTTTTGATCTCCAATTGAACTATATTAAGCAAAGCGGAACTGGTGTGAAAATCATTCCAGCGAGTTTGAAATACATCAGATGGGTTACGAATATGCGGGGTGGCAAGCTTCTTGATATGACATGTGAAAAAGCGGAAAAAACTGACGAACTGAAGCACAGTAGGCATACTAACATTTACGTAACCAAACCAATATGGCAGCATGCAGAATGCGCACTACACAGCTTCCATTAACGAGAGAACATTGTCCGCCGTGTACCATGTTTCCTCAGTATTTCCGCGGATGATCATGTTCATCGGGACCAAAATTATATCGGTCAGCAAACAGGGCAAGCCACTTCGGAGTTCCAGCCTCTCCTCAAACGCCCCACCAAGATTCTCTTTATCATTCCACTCGGGGCAGACCATTTCGATATACCGGTATTTGAGTTTGTATGCGCTTTGGCGCACACGGCTGTCCGCATTTCAGTTAAAAATGGATGCATGCGTCACCTCGTCAAAAAACAGAGTAAAAATGTGAAGTTACGAGGGATTGTGTAGAAAGTTAGTCACGACCTGCTCCCGATTGGTGAGAAATCGGACTAAGTATGGAACAGCTGATTTCTTGGAATTTTGTGCGGGAGCATATGGAGCAGAAGGTAGAATGTGTCGGGGTGAAAATAGCATTTAGAAAGAATATTATGTGGGGGATTGGGAGAATCCGAAAGTTTCACGTGTATGGAAGATAAACCATTGGTAACTAATAGACTTCAACCAGGAGTTCTGAAGTTTGAGTAATTGACCAGAGGGACTCGTAGACAGATCGCTCATGTATGTTGAAAACAAATAAGGGAAGAGGACTGCTCCTTTAGAGACTCCAGAGTTACTCTCCAGCGGTGTAGATTTTTTCGGCCCAGTATTATGCGTCGGGTTCCGTTGATGATTTCGTCTAATAGCGGTGCCAAAAGATGCTTGAGACATCCGATTTGTTCTAGTTTGGGAAGTAAGGACTATGGAACAGAGTCGGAAGCAGAAGAAAAACCTAAGGAATCATATCGGACTGATATGTGCATACTTAAACTGGGTTGAGGGATCAAGCATTTTCGATTTCCCGTTATAGAACGTTTCGGTTAATTTGACTAGCTGAATATCCTAACAAAACGTCGATTCGGCAAGTCAGCTAGTGATATTATGAACCGAAGAGAGGAAACTTCGTCGCGTTTTTAGCTGTATTGAATAGCAACCGAAATAGGTGACCAAGACAAAATCCTCAGGTGTGCGCCATCAATAAGTAGTTACACTTATTGCGGGCAGTGCGAATAATAAACGATATAAATCATTTTCTCGAAGTATTCTTAATGGTCATAATTCAGAATGAACTATTCTTCACTAGGGAAATTTGAATGCCCACTTGTGTGAGAAAATATTCCAACTTCGGAGAGTCTCAACCAAATCATTATAAGTTCACAGCTTCCTCCTAGTATCACCGGGGCTCCTAACCCTAGTTGAATGGATATAAATTTCGACCACATTTCGATTGGATGGCTCCTTTTTGTAAATAGGTCAACCATTACCGTAATTTGGCCCTGCAATGATAAAAAAATCATCAGGACTCCGTGGCATTACGCACAAAATCCCCTAAATTAATCTGTATTTTCTGTCCACTACAGTCATTTTGTACCATTGCGCCACAATCAGCGTGATAGTTGATTCACCTTAATCGCTCTAGTAGACTACACGGCCATATAAAATATGCATAGTCGGCGTGGGTGAACACGAATACTTTCCAGCACATACTCCGCTGCTGACTAACTTAAATTCATTGCGGATTTCCCGGCCTACCAAAATGGCTTCAGATCCACATTCACCGAACGGGGCAATTTTCTGGCCGATCCAAATACAGATATCAAACTGTTGGTGTATCGGGTTAGTTTCCGAGCCAACCATCTTGTTTGGTTGGCTGCGTCTGTCTTAGACGGACTAACTCGCCCCCTCCGGCCAATTGAAGTTGGCACAGTCGGCCACTTTCCAGGGGGCCACATTTGTTTTTCTCGGCTATGGTCCATCCCAAATCTACGCCCGAGTTTCCCCAGTGGAACGGCCACGGCTGCGACAACCTCAATCGACCCATACCCGTTCTTTGCTAGGCTTACTTTCTGGGTTCAAGTCTTGGTCCATCCAAATGTGCTCTGATTGACGATTCAGCCGATACACGGCGCCTGTCATCACGCCATGCCTCAAGTGTTTACTGATCAGCATCTCAGTTGTGCACGCCCCACAGCTCATACCTTGCAGTTTTGTTCATTCCCCTCGTGCCAGTCCGTTTGTAGGAGCACATGTGACATCCGAAAGAAAAATGGACGAAGATGGTGCGTGTGCGTGCATGATTGTATTACTGATTTCAGTCCACCGGCGTTCATCTCCTTCCGCGTCGACACGATCGCCTCCGAATTGTGCAGACCTGGAAGTCTCCGCAACATTTGAAAGAAGACTGATACGTTGAAAAACAATGTCGGTAGAATTAGAAACATGCGGGAAAATCCGCAGTAAGACATCAATTAGGAAAACGTTGGTCTTGGCGAAGGTAGACGGTATTGGTGGATGAACTCGATGGAGGACGTAATAACACAGTGGTCTGATGAGCCAGCAAGAGAAGAATGGACGAATGCGACGATAAGATGGAGGGGATGAACACGGTCACCTGATCGATCAAACACGTTTGGGAAGACATACTGCTGACCATGGTGAACAATTCAGCCTCGCGCCCCATGATCGAAGTTTCAGAGGAGTATACTAACCATTTATACTTATAAACATTGAAATCTCCTAACACAGCAACGAAACAGTTCAGGTCAGTAACGATCCGGTGTCCAATGCTTAAATACAACAAAGCAAAAGTGAATTAACCATCATTTCTAAGTCAGTGGAAATTAACGACTGAAGGAAAGTAATCGGATTTCCAACCGACAGCATTAAAATTTCCAAATGGAAAAATCAAGATGTGATGTTCTCTGCATGTGACGACCGGCTGATAAACAAAACTAAAAACTGTATAGGGAATAAAGGAGAAATGGAAAGTTCGTTGGGAAATTATACATGGAAGCCATTCGATGAGGGCGACAATTTGCTTTAGATCAAAAATAGACCAAATAAAGGAGAAGACTGGTAAAAGTGATGAGCGGAATCAGTGCTGCACTTCACTAACCAAACTTCAGTGAAAATGATGTGCTTTTCATGCCTTCCTAAGTGCCAGGTGAAAGCGTGATGAAACCAGTGGGCATATCTGTGTAACGCCATCGATTCTATTACAGAAAAGCGGCAACCATGTTCGTGACAGTAAAACCAGGGAACTGTTTACGGCGCCAAAAATTAGACAAAATGGTGAGCCATGCGGAAATAAATGCGTATACACATACTATGAAGTCAAGGGTGATCAAAAACGTAAGAACATCGCAAGTCTGCCCGCAAAGGTCATGTTCAGGAGCTGCACAGAAAAATTGGTCTCACTGCCACAGTGTGAACCAAACCTCACTCAGTAGCAAATCGTCCGCATACTCTAGACCAAACAGTTCCCTGTCTAAGCAAATATCAGTGTCACCATACACACGGGAATAGGGATATCTCCATGGTCATTTTGATTACAAAGTTGCCGAAAACTGGGAGTAGGGTGCAATTCTGATGGACACCACTTATCGCTGTAAACTCGGATGAACGACTGCCGTAAGCACGAATTAGACCTCGGATTTCCCTATACAATGGCTGGAAAAGTGAAGTGAGTCTCTGCCATACTCTACTGTGAGAGCCAATGACAGAGAACTGCACAGCTGACTGAATCAAACGTCAGTATCATATCAACAAAGACGGAAATCGTGGGCCTATGAAAATCCTAAGATTTGCTTTAACGAAGATATAGTCAACACAACGCCGACCGGGTCGGAAGTCAGCTCGATTCTCACACATACAGCCTCTTCAGATATTAAATAATAAGTGGAGCAATCTGAATCCGACACCTACAAATTTAATTCCCCTGTGGTTTTTACACGAAGACCAACCACCTTTCTTGTTAACTGGCACAATCACAGATTCACGCCAGACTTTAAAAACATGTTTTCTAGCCCAGACTGGTCTCAGGAAATTCGTTAACTCTGATGGTAACACTTTGTGGAAGAAAGGCGGAGACAATCCACTTGACCCAGCTGTCATACGCTCCCATGAAAACCTATTTTCACTGTGATGGTTTCAGTTGCAGGTGGGAGACGCACTGTCGAATTAGACCAACCATGTTGGCATAAAGTGCTCTGTCCAAAACAATCAACTAATCAAACACCTTACCTCGTCTACAGAAACCAGCTTAAATCGGCCAAACGCCTAAGAACTGCTGAGGGCTAAAGTGACATCCCTCTGTAGCTTCGTGTTTCCGCACATTATTTGTTCACAACGAAATATATCACCAGCTGATACTGAACCCAAGTCTAGAAATGGTTCTTCAAGATGTTGCTTGCAATAGGAATATGATTAGTGAACGAATATTTGCAGTGGTATCGACTTTTAGAAAACTGAACACTTTCGAACATCGTCTACCCTACTATCAGCTTCAACGATCGATTTCGAACTTGTTTGGTTGCGCTTATTTTATCTGACATGAGATTTGTACTGCTCCGCTCGTTTCGCTCTTTTGATAGTTTCCGCCTTCGAGTCACGCGAACTGCCCCGCATTTTTTAATGTGATATTTCGACACCATGATACATCGTACCTCGTTGTCGGCTCAATTCTTCTCTATTCTACTGGATGAAGGGATTTTGTCAACTGCTGCTTCAGAGTCTGATAAGAAATGCGCATAGATCATCACTTATGTATCCATCAGGATTATTAAACAGCGAGAATAAACTCTCAGACAGTAAACAACAGAAACGGGGAATAATAGGAAAGCTAGTTCAATCTACCGCGCCGACTAATCTGACTCCCTTGAACTCACCGCATCGTAGCTATGGCATCAATTTTGCTTCGCTCCATGCATCACATTACCCGGATTTCATTGCAGTGATTACACCATTTCCATATGAATACATCTGATAATGGACGACTATTGCAGCATCTGACTTGTTGTGGGGGGTCAGTTATCCAGAGTTGACCAAGAATGTCTGACTTGCTCTAAAGCATGGCTAACACTGAACTTAACTGCTACTTATTAATACCTCCGCAATGAATATTTCACTCAAAATAAACTCAGTGTATATGCACATACTTATATGATTAAATTGATAAAATGTCCCAATTAGCAGTTATTCAGGCTTATTATTTGTGCTCTCGATTTCGACTGTAATTTCGTAAGCATCCCGGGTAGTCGAGTTAACGTCGATATCAAATTCCATCTAGCTGACCGGCGGTGTTCAAGCAGCTGTCACCCTGAAGATCATGGGGTCGGATCCTAGAACCATGGGTCCCTTTGCCTGTTGCCTGACTTGTTACTACACCTGACCTAATGACACATGCGGCTTTACGGCAATCGAATTTTTAGGACCATGGCTCCCGACCGTCATTCTCATCATAGTGGGCATTAGGATATCCTTTTTCACTGCACTCATGCACAGGCACGTTACAAAAAAATCATGCGATAACTGAGAGTTTCCTGAGAACTGACGACTTCGATCAATGATTACTTGGTGGCCTTATCCGAAGACTGTTACAGTGCTAATATGCCTGATCATTAATCGATTGTGCTCCACACGATTCGCACCCGCGAAGTTGCAGAAACAAAAATTGTCCTACTACTACATAGCAGTTCGTCCTAAAAGAGCAGAAAGAGCAATACGAATAGTTTCACACAGACTAGTGGGTGCGAATAAATGTTTCCGCTACAATCACCTATGCGTACAGTCGGTTTACTCGATGCATCAAAATACGATTGACTGCGGCTATGACAATTTTGTACATCCTCAAATTCACGCGACGACGTGTACGCACACTAGCATATATGTGGGAATGTTCTGTTTGCGCAGTGACAACCAAAAAACGTGATACGCTAGCAAGATGTTGAGAGAGTGATTCCAACCCGTTAATCAGTCGATAACGCACCCGATAAGCTGTTTTGCGAATGGGGAAAAAGTGCCACACCAACCTCGGATTTCAACTTGAAATGATGTCAGCAAAGCAGAACGCGCAACCCCGTAGCGTTTGAACCAAAGCAGTCAAGAAAACGGTCTAAAACGAACCTTAAATTCCAATTTCCCTATCGAATAAGTCACTAACTTTTACAGAGCTCTGCCGGCCAGATCAAACTCTGGAATCAAGGTTACTCTGGCGTCATGTGAAACCATAAAACCTCAGGCCGGTTTTAAATAAAGATTAAACACATTTCATATTAGTCCAAATAGAATGACTACAGTAAATAAACAAACGTCCGTGCCAATCGGGATTGCTTAATCGGAACTGACTAAGGAAACGCCTGGGGTCATTTGTACACCACAATAAACCTCTTTGTGACTCGCAAAAGCTACAGTAACCCAGTGATGTACATTAGCAACCTTTGTTGCAAATCAGGTAGACGGGGTTTTACGTGCTACAGTGCTTTTGTTAGAGCTTCCCTAGTGCGAACTGAAGCATGCTGACTATTCTCTCCCTTAGTACCTCCAATGGACGTCTAATTGAGTTCATGGAAATTCTCCCTGTCGTCATACTTAATTACATGGGCCTTCCTTTGTGCATCGTATGCGGTTTTTCCTGATATTCATCGGGCGTGTGCAGTGTTAGGGGCGAGCGCCAGACCCACTAGAGCCCACTACACGCGGAGAGAAACTACAACCGTGACTTCGAAACTTGAAATAGCATAGAATCACACGAGGTCACATTGGGTCAGATGCGGTACCCAGCTGAAGGACAGCGAACTGCCGTTTGCAAGTTCTTGACGCCTGCACATTTACGAATGCATGGAATTACCAAAACCACGGAAAATCGCATCTTAAAGCACCACCATCGAACAAATTCACCGTACGCGTAAGTACTGGAGGAGCACATCCAGGTACCGGAGGCCATTGATGCAACGAATCTGTCTTATTCTGTCGTTATGCTTTTGGTTAAACGCCTTTATCATCGTCTTTCTTCTCACTACGTTAGGTCATTTTTGTCTAGCCAATAAAGATTTGGTATTTTTATGCAGATCTGCTTATCAGATGTACCTAAAGTTTGCAACAAGTTTGTCCATATTTTCAACATACAATGCAGTAGCAACAACGAACAACTATATTACTGAGCATAGGTTTAAGCCATGACCACGAGGCTAATACTTCAGAAGCATTGGATCATGTGATGACCAGTCATGGTAACAAATACGTCGCCCAGAGCAGGACTATTCTATGCATCTTGTGGGAAGACCAAATTTGAATGGAAGTGCTGAGGTAAAGGAATAGTCTAAAATCGGGTTTTATTAGTCATTTAGGTGGGTGAAGGAAAAGGGATTATTTCATATGCGTAATTAGCCGGCTTTCGACATCCGCTAAAGCCCACTGATGTTCGATCACCTCCAACGCTTCCCATTCTGCTTTGAACGCTTTTTGCATATCTTGTGGAGGTTGGCCAGGAGCCACCGGCGGCTGGTCAGTTAGAAACATAGGTTGCTCCGCAGCATTATCCGAACCAAGAACAAGACCATACATGCTGCGCAAACCGAAAATATTTAAAAAGTACCATGAAGCCGAGCTGACCCTAGGAGAATTTGTTGGAGGTTTTGAAAAAGCGGCAACCGAAACCTACCAGGAGGCATTTAATGAGCTTAGGGACTCACAACCACGTTGCAACATAGGCTTAAAGCGATACGTTAGGGGAAATGGCACTTTCGTAGTAAGAAAGCCCGAAAACGCCCAGTTGATCCAGCTTCCGATTACGATCATGGGCACCATGTTTAAAGCATTGCTCTTCAACATTTCCGATGCCATAGAGGGATCTGGAAGATGAAAGAAGAACACGACTGTTACCTGTCATTGGGTTCCCCACTTGATTTTCACGCTTCTGTGTGCGAAAGAAACCATGTTCTTTATGATTGAAAAAATACTTCCGCATCCGAAAAGCCTTTTTATTTAAACTTCTAACGTGCAATGTAACTGACTTACACGAACGGGTAAGTACTTTCCATTTTCGCGCAACAAACGACTTCGAAGCAATGCATGACTGAATAGCATGTCTTTCGAGTATAAACATGAAACTTACCTATCACTGATATTCTGCAGTTCACTCTTCTTGTCACTCGCAAAGATGATAGTCGTATAGTGCCGGATAACACCGAAGAGAAACGTGATGATCACGAGAGGAAGAAATACCCAAGAGCGAATGGCTGGGTCTAGAAAAAGCTCCGCCATCTCAATTAGGCTTATTAATTTAAGTTCACCGCAGGTTCCCCTTGCGGCGAATACTTCTGAAAGGATTAGAAAGGTATTAATAGAATGGATTCGGTTTCAACAGAAAATAAGCCTGAAATCGATGCAGATCCAATAAAATTGCGACCTGAAATGGCCTCACAGACTGGACCATACCAACTGTGGAGGGATAGCCCGCTGGAGGCAAGCGGGCCTCCTGATCATCCGGGAAGAGTTATCGTGGTATGTCGAAATGTGCACCATGTCATAGTTATACTTTACAGACAGCTGTGACCGGATGACGGTGGATTTCACGGATCCCTGTGCTTGGGGAAACATTTTTTTCTTCCGATTAAAGGAACAAGCAGATTGGATTGCTATAAATTCATTCAACATACCCGCCATGTGTGGATATGTGTGTAATAGTTACTGCTCAGAAACCACTATATGGGACTATCCCCTTAATATCTCCGTAAATGCTTCAGGAAAGCACAGGAGGAAAAAAAGAATTAGCAAAATAACGACGGAAACCAAATGATGACGAATTAACGGATCGTAAATAACGCACAGGAACGGTTTATAGGATGAGCTGAAGCTGCACCACAGGAAGATGAAAGTAAAACCATTGTCGATTCGTGCTGAATTTGTTTTGAGTGAGTGTGAGGAACAAAACGAATGTCCGGTATGCTTGTTTTGGCCGATTTCCGACATTTAGTCCTGTGGAACTGGTTAAACACAGCTCTTAAAAAGCGGAAAACTCTATAACGTTCTACCGCCTAGTGGATCAGGCCCTGTGGTCAAAAGCTCAGCTTGAGGTCCCTAAGTCGATCCTTCATTTCGGTCAGAGATATCATCATCATCATCATCGTTCAGCGTTAAACAGCAAGGCAAGCCTCACTGACCACTGCCTTTCCCCAGAGTTACACGTTTATATAAAAGAGTGAATATTCAAGGGGAACGGAGAGTGAAGCTACACAGGCGGGAAAAGATAAGGTGCTGCTGCAGCCAACACACGAAACACAGCTTCACTGTACAAACGCACGTGTTTTCAATCATTCTGATTCGATAGAAAATGACAGCACGATCGCCACTGTTCACGGTTCACTGCCATATCCTTCAGTGTCTCCAGCCAGCAAATGGACGAGTCTTTCGGACCCCAACCACGAAGACGTGAGGCACCTACTTAACCTACGTTCGCTGTAAATTTTCTCATCCCACATCGCCACGTTATCTGTTGACCTCCACATGGCTTCTTCCCTTCCTTGGGAGGAACACAAAATAGGGCACGATATGGTAGACGAGCGTTCGCCATACGCAGCACATGACCCAATCAGCGCAGTCTACTAAGTTTCATACGCTGAAACAAGCTATTCTTAGAAGTGGCACCCAATACCAGATTCCCAACCTCAATATTACTCACCCGGTCACTCCATCCAATCCTAGCCATACTACGTAAACATCGGTTGTCGAAAACCTCCAGCCGACGAACATCCCTCACACGCCTACTCCCTGCCTCGCAACCGTACAACAGAACTGAACGCACTGCGGCATAGTACACACGGCCTCTCAACTTCAGTGAAATATCACTCCGACACCGCAAGTGCTTCAGTTCAGCGTAAGCTGCTCGACCCTTCGATATACGCGTGTCTACCTCCATTGCCAAGCTACCATCGTTCGACATGCAGCTACCAAGGTATGCGAGACGTTTCACAATCGTTAGTTCCTCTCCGCTCAGCACCAAATTCGGTACTGCTGTCATCCAGTCCTGTAACAGCACTTTGCACTTTGAAGGTGCAAAACACATGCCAAACCGAGCAACCAATCTCGACAGTCTATGTAGTGCCCGTTGTGCATGGTCCGCAGACTCGAACAGGCACGGCGTCGTCTGCGTAATCTAGATCACACAGCTTCTCTCTATTCCCCAGTTCGATTCCTACATCATCGAGACCTCCTAAAGCATCTTCCATCACCTCGTCCATGACGAATTTGAACGGGAATGGAGAGATGGGACACTAGTGTCCAACGCCACTAGTCGTTTCGAATGAACGTGACAGTTCACCGTATACCCTCACGCGACCATAGGTATGCGAGTACAATGCTCGCAACAGGTTCACAAACTTCGTTGGCATACCCTTCTGGTGGAGAAAAACCGGGTAGTATCACTTCCTCCAACAAGCCATGAGCTGCGATGGATGATGGACAGTCTCTACCATGGAGGTGGAGTACTGGAGAGTCAACATATGCAATGAACTCTAAACTTTTTGGTTATTCCTTCAAAAGACCGGATCTCCAAAGCAGTGCAGCGAAGCAACCTGCGCAAATCACTGGGAGCATGTGACCGGCGACCCATTTCACGCACTACTTGATCAGTTACATCGGGGGCCCAACGGTTTCCGAGGTGCTTCAACACAGTCAATGAGCAGGAAATTCGGTTTGCACACCTATGTCAAGGTATCTTTAAAGAGGCTATGATCATAATTAATAGCGGAATATATTTTTAAAGATAGTAACACTAATGGCCCCTTGTGGTATTCTGCAGTGAAAATGTTTGCTAGACGAGAGCGAATCGCACCCAATATGGTCACTTATGACTTAACAGCATTATAGTGTAAAGGTAAACAAAATAGTACCCAAGATGGCCCTGCAGTTTAACTTGTATTGCCACCTATAACGGTTTCGTTGCCTCGTCATATTTTTCGTGCCTAATGACAGTTTCTTCGGTTATGATCATGGACTTTGCTCCAAAATATACTGGTTTTGGTTGCTACCAACGCCCATCATCTAGTCCAAAGAGAAGGGGATGAGAAAGAGCAAAGGGCCAATTGCAAAGAACTAGGTCAGAGAACTATATACCAACGCAAAAATTGAGAACTCGGCCATTTTGCAAATCGTCTAGAAGCATTGAGTGGTGAGATTTCGTGGACACAAGCTTGATGGTCCAACTGATCCTTCATCAACCAGTCTCCCGAGTAAAGTTTTGATATACTTTCGTCAAGTCGTCCACTGATCATTTAGATCCACCTCCCAATCAACAACTCCTTAGGAGGATGGCGGACAGCAAAGTTGGCCCGAAACATGCCCCAACCGCCCAAACAATCGACTTAACTGGAACTAATAAGGAGTGACCCTTAAGGCCCAGTACCTTAGGCACAAAAATGAGATACTGAGCATACTAAGCTATCACATTAGAGAAATCCCACAAACTCGTCTGTATTCAATGTCTTTACACATCACCCCGTAAAAGCCATGTTCAGGAGCTGCACAGAAAAATTGGTCTCACTGCCACAGTGTGAACCAAACCTCACTCAGTAGCAAATCGTCCGCATACTCTAGACCAAAC
>LUCM01005698.1:0-27879 GCA_008360955.1 Fasciolopsis buskii | reverse complement strand
GTTTTGTCTGTGGTTATTTTTGCTTTTAAACGGTTTAGTTGCAGCAATAACGCTTTGCTTGGTGATGAAAAGCTTCGCTAGAATCTTTTTCTGGAGCTGTACCATGAGGGGGGCAACTATGACGCTGTGTCCGCTTCCGCTGCTACCGTCATTTTACATGGTATGTGTAATTCTCAATGGAAAGACGAATCGAGTTATTTTTTAGGAAAATTGATGCAGTTTTGTCGTTTTCGTTAGCGCTTTCTCTGACTCGTTTCAAATGTTTTTAATAATCATTTCATGGTCTGCCGAGGTTTCATATTTTTTATCACTCTTACAGAGCTCCAGTTGAACGCCGCCAACCGGCATCCAGGTTGTGGCAGCTTACGGCACAGACAATTGGACATGAGGTCAAAATATTGGGCTACCCTTCAATCCAGGTTTGGTTGCAACTTTTGGCAAATCATTTCGGCGTATTTTTGTGTTTTCCACCTAACCAAAACAAGAAAGTAGTGGGGAATAGAGAAACACTACATTCTAAGCCTAGATCTGGAATGGATGAGAGACAAATGATGACAAACATGGCTTATAGGACGTGGCCAAATGAGGCCGCGGCTGGAGTGACCAAAGGGATTTCCATGAGATTTTCCAACAGACTGTTGCTTTCACTCCATTCCAACGAGCTAATGCTTGAAATAACATCGTAAATGGACGGAGGATAGTGAAAGCTGAGAAAATTTGCTAAAGTGGAAAAAGGTGGAGTGGCCACTGATGAGGCTGTTTAGCTTAAAGCGCCGGAGTTTTCCCGGGAAGACATAGGACTTAGGGATTCTTCTGCAATGGCTCAAAAAGTCCTCAAAACGCGGGCTTTCTTTTATAAACACGATAAAACTTTCATCAAAATCATATGCCACGAAGGTACTTGGATTGCAACCTCTGGACCCTTAACCAGCACTCTCATTTCTGTGGACACCAACAGATTAGGCGTACACAGCCAGCCATTCCCAAAAAGGAATAGTCACCAGCGCAGTCAGCGACATATCAAAAACCAATAGTTCTCCATCTTGTCGGCGCATGCGAAACCCAGATAACCTAGGTACGTTTATCTTAGCATCTCCGAACATGGGAAAAACCTACCACCCTAGCAATTGCGAAAAGATGTGGCGCGCGGAAAACTAAGGTAAGGTTGAGGAGCTTTGAAAAGTGCGGGCTCAACCAATCCTCTGTTAGTAAAGGCGTTTCTGCCTCTATCAGTTTGAATCCTTCAATGGAAGCAAACTCAGGCTGATGAGGAATGTGCCAACTTCCACAATGGGTGCTATGCCATCAGCTCAGAGCTGACGCTGCAAAGTGGAGAAACCACACATGGCCCTCGATCGGGAGATAAGCTGCATTTAAGAACCAACTGGGGAAGTAGCGCATCGGATCACCCATCTATGCTTCACCGCCGACCAATCTAGTTTTCAAACTGCCCCTGTCCTCCCAGGCACACCGGGCATGCATGCTGACGTTTGGAACAACTGCCGTTGTCTTCATTTCTTTCTCAATTGATCCGGCCTATGCATCCGTCGACGACCCATTTCAATGGTCCGCTTTGTTGGCAATTCGAAATAGTAGCATGGGTAGCTCACACACGATGAGTTATAACTGATCCCTCCAGTCGCATGCACAGCGGACCAGTAAGCCAGACGAGTTCCACAAACAGGGCAAATAGTGACTTTTGCTGGCTCTTCTACCAGACCATTGCAAGCTAGATCTGCGGAGATGTCAAAAGTTGACCGAGAAACACGCTGCAAAGGACTATGCAGTTTGGGGCCAACTGAGCGGCGAAGTTTATGGTTTGTTGTGCACGTCCCATCACCGAAACACTCCCTTTTCCGCGCATTTCAAGAAACTTGTCTGGATGCTGTAAACTTTGTAAGAAATTAACTGTTACCGCTATTTACATTTGTGTTTGCTCACCATAAGACTGGCTGGGAAAACTTTCAGGCCGCCCTCTCTCCCCTTAAGGCTCTTTACCAGGCTCACTAATGATTACAGTACCCATGCACAGGCTAACAGAAGTTTCAGGTGCAATGCAGACTGTGTCACCAGAAGCTCCACTCCATCCCATGCGCTGGTCACTGGTACACGGACCCGGCGTCTTAGTGTCGCTCCGTTCAAGCCAAAGACAAACTAAACCAGGCCACTGACTGTCCTGAGTGTCTCCTATCAGATAACCCAATGTGAATGGCAACAGCACCGTTATAAGCGCCACTGGAATGGCGTACAAATCCCAACTTCCAGACCCCGAATCCCAGAGATCACCAAAAGCTGCGACATCAAAAGGGATAACACACAGTTCATTCATGGTAAATGTATTTGCGGACCGATTTTACTTCTCACACGAACTCATTTTCTTCTCCTCACCTCTCAGTCTATCACTCTGCCCGAAGCCTGAGTTCAGCGGACATTGCAAAGGAAAGGAAACTAGAGGCGGGAACTTACCTTCCAACTGTTCCTTCTATTCAAGCCCCCAGAAAGGCTATCAACCTAAAACGAGGATCACGATTAAAAAATCTTACACTCAGAATAACCATCTGATATGCTCAGCTGCGATCCTAACCCCAAAGTTTTGACTGAAAGTTTCACCAGATGCAGACTGTCAGCACAGGTCTCCAGGGGCCAATCCCGAATTGCATATAAAGCAAGCTGCGTTCTACTCCAGGCTGTGTGCTCAAAGATGATGCCACAATTGAGGTGAGGGATAAAGTATTTCTGGAAGCTAACGCAGAGTTCATTGATATCAATATTCGCCATATGGAAAAAATGGTTTGCCACCGAAAAGGATGCTACATTTATTCCGGGCTTCAAAGGGCAGCGGGAAAAAGCCACCCACGTATCCGATGCTGAAATGGAGATAATCAAAACTTATCAAAATGGTAGCCCGCAGAAGCAGAAGGGAAACCGGAGGCAATCATCGTTAAATAAGGACCAAAACACGGAACATGGGTTTTTCTCGCAGAATGTACCGTTACGTGCAGTGATGATCATAATTCTGCGCATGAGAATCTATGTGACTTGTTCTGACTGGGCTCCAAATGAAGAGCATCGGGGATACAGCTAATGCACATTTTGAAGAGATTAGTTTATGAATCCGATAAAACCCGGCACTTTTTACCTGTAGTCCACTGTTTTGGTGTTCTTAGTGTGCTTCCACGGAATGGAGACGGTGCCCTAAAATAGCTACGTATGACAGCCAAGCCCCAGCAGAATTCTGGGGACAGCAGGTATAATAATAATTTACATTTCTCGAATTTTGAGAAACATAGGTAAGACAAGATCAATTTTGTACAGTGATGATTCAAAGGAAATGGGAATGACAGAAATCACAAGGGATATGGCGATAGGTGATACTTTGGATTACTTAGGAAGCGTGATCAGAATGTGCGAATCAATACACAGTGCACAAGTATGCCGAGCAAAAGTAAAAGAGAACAAACAGTTTTGCAAAATATACAAGGTCTCATGTGATTATTCATGAGCAGCAGACTGCGAGGCACATCGAGTCTGCGTGCACTGAATGAGAGCATCACCGGCGCTTGGCTGCGGGTGTCGGGATATGGCCGGGGTCTCCAAACCTTAGGAGCGTTACGCAATAGACACAAAACGTATTCTGAGTAGATGAAGACCAATGGTTATATGATAGTGGGACGAAAATTGGTAAACACTTAGTGGAACATTATGCAGATTGGACGAAGTGATCGCAGAGCCAATAAAATGCTGAAGAAGGTGGAGTTATGCTTTGACGACTATACCAAAATACTTAAAGAATGAAACTTTATGAACCGTTTTGCATGGGAAAAATGTGTAACCCACAAGACTGCAGGTTTCATTCATATCATGTTGGCGGAAACTAAACTGCGAGGTGAGATGAAGAAGAAAATGTTTATGTAAGAACCAAAAACGAGTCTCAGAAACAATAGCCATAGGTATCCCCTATGGTATCATTTTTTGTTGTTGTTTTTATTCTTGGACAGCAGTACAAGTGGGGAATATCAAGAAGTACGCAAGCCATTCCAGCAGCATTTGTAACAGTGTTTCTGTCCAGTCATGAAGGTCCATCTAAGTGGGGGTAGCCCTGGAGATCAGCGGCGTAGTTCGGGCTACAGGGATCAGTATCTGAGCTCCGGAAACGTCTGTAAAACCGACGTTCTTAATTCGGATCTCGTATTACTTTCGTTTAACCGTAGCCGCTTTGACCACTTGTGCGTCAACTTTACTCTGCTCCATGTGACTGCAATACTGACAACCCTGACACTTGACTAGTGCAAGAAAAAGGTTTCAAAGCGGTAGCAGTTTGAGTATATTTTGAAAAGAGCACGTTAGCGGGGCGTGCATGAGCAACGCATGGTTGGTGACTGCCCTAGGCGGTCAACCTTCTGTCAAAAAAGCCGATCCTGGGAACAAGTCCGTGTTCCGTTATATGTCCTAGCGGGAGTGAGAAACTAGTAGATTCAGAGCTGCACTTAACGCGGCGGAACCAGTAATGGCGCGTATAGCCTGGGTGCCGGGTCGGAAACATAAAGGGGGAAGTAGTCTGGCTTTGATGCCAGCGTAGATTTATGGTGATTAAAGAACCGTAGAAAAATAATGGCACCATTCGATGTAAATTTGGCAATATGAATAAAAACCAGACAGGCAAGTTGCAAATTCTGCTCACTGTGAATCTGGTGGTGACGACCATTCTCAGAAATTGGACGCGGCCGTCAGGAAATAAAAAATTACAAAGTTAAAAGTGAAAATTAATGAGAGAGGATGAGCGGTTTAGGTGAATCTTCCCTATCTGAACTATTTCTGGGTTGTCGCTGATAAAACGAACGGGTTCTGGGGTTAAGAACAAGGGACCAATGTGGCAAGGTAATCCGATTCATTCTCGGATCAGTTAGTCATTATGACGCAACGTAATTCAGCTGCAAACAAGTTGGTAACCATTCCGGAGAATTACTTGTTTATTTTCTGGCAGTTTTCATGGCAAGTCGGCTCTCTGCCATTGACCTAACAAAGGAAAGGACTGAGAATGGGGAAATGATGGGGCTGATGTGTTGAGAATAGTAGAAAAATTTGGATTACAGCGTAGCTTAACGCGGTTTGTCGGTTTATTCTGCATTTTTTCATGGAACTTCATTACGGATGGTATAATAGCTGTGTCGTTGGTCAGTAGTGCTCAGAAAAAAACCGATAGAGGATGGCACAGCTTTGGGTTCCAAATTTGAGATGGAACTAAAGTCCAGGGAAAATTCGAAAGCTTTCACTGGACTGACGTTGCTCTCAGCTAAACAGAAAAATGAGTATACGCCTAGAAATTTTGAAAATGCACACTTGAACTGTGTTAGATTCCGGTAAACCTGTTCCATACGGTAGAGTAAACAGTCGCGAATATATGTATCGGTATATTTCTCTGAAACTTCGAGAGGTATGCTTGATTGCATGATCAAATGTTACAGGGGCATTAAAAGTCACACTGAACAAGCAAATAAACATTTGGGTACAAAATGAGAAGACATAGCAAAACTGGCATATGAAGAGGAACACGGTGTGTATACGCACCAACGATGCGTATCGCAGACGCAGGGTTCAATTGGAAGATGGCATCGGGTGTGGAGGTCTCTGCAGTATTCCGATCTAACGAGTCTATGAAATGGACATGAATGTTAAAATGTCATGAAAAAAGTCCCCAAATACCTTGAGTGCAAGGTAAAACTTGTCAAAACGGACCGAAACGGCTGACGGGAAGAGTATTGATGGCCTATAGGTACCCTGCATTATAACGAATATGAAAAGTACGTCGACCATGTTACCATGGATCCTGGAGCCAAGAAAGCAGTCAAAAGCCTTTTGAAAATGCGGAGGGACGAAGAACACTGACTAACCATTGTTCAAAGACATGAAGAATGAAAATATCGTCGATATTGAGGAGTGAGGATTGATGTGATATGCGTTGAATAGTATATATTTAACGCTGATAAGCCAGTGCGAAGCAGAAACGGGTTTCTTTGCTTCTTTGCTTGCGTTTGTGGGCTTAGCTGATAGGGATTACTGGCATAGTGATAGCCGCGATTGCCGAGGCGATGATTGGGGTGATTGTAGCGATAGACAATGGTAGCGACATCTGGAACAGGAATCTAAGTTTGTGTGCCTTCGTGGCAACTGGATGTTAACGTGGTGAGAATGTTGGACACGGGCGGGCAGTTCCACAAGTAAATCTGTGCAATTGGAGGACTTATCTGCTCAAAAAGTCACAGACTTTGTGGATCACGTTATGTGGCCTCGATTTCTAGGCATACTTGCAACGTTGGTGATTCATGCGGATTAGAAGCCATGTCCACTTCATCGCGGACGTGGAGCAGTTCGAATTTGTCCGTCCCGGGATAGTTGATCTTAGCCTTGGGTCAGCTTGCTTTCACGATGCGCTGAGACGTGCGAGGATGGACCAGAAACTAGATGGTAGACTCCTGGTGAGACACGAGTGCAAGAGCACATAACTGGAAAGGCAAAAGGGTGAGATAGCAGTCTATAGGTATTCTAGCTGAGGGTTATGGTGCGTGCAAATATAAGAACAAGAAGTAATGTATATCAGGGTCCGAGAACACTTCCTTGTATTGCACCAGTAGTGGTTGGCTGGGTTTGGGATAGGTTCCCCCTGGTGCTGAAGATGTAAGGTCAGTCAGATTTGTATGAAGTTAACCAAGAGCAGAGCGGATTTGCTAAGCTATAGGATTTGATTTTTAGTAATAGTCGTTCATGGAGCACACGATCAAATGCCTTGGAAATGTCAAGAAAAGTCATTATCATGGCATTTTTCTTATAGGCATTTAGAGTGACCAGACCAAAAATATCAAAGCGGCATGAGGTACAGGATCCGTGCTCAAGAAACCACGCTGATACTCACTATGTATTTCGCTTGTAGTCAGAAAGTCAACTGCCTCTTCTTCAACTATCCTGTTCAAGAGTCTGACCCAGATGGTTGCGGGTTCTTGGACGGTAATTTTGTAGATGGTACAGTGGTTCACTTTGTGGAGAGGAACAATGATGGAAACCTTCACTGAAAGGGAAATAACCCAGATGAAACGAATGTAGTGAAAAGGTTTAACACTAGAAATGCTATGTGAGGTTTGCCAAAGTTAAGTAGGGCAAGGAGACGGCGTCTGATCTAGGTCGATAAAATGGCTTGATGATGGTGAAAGCCTGTTCTATTTTCTCTGTAGTAAACAAAGTGGAGGAAAGTGTTTGGTCCGTTAGCCTAGGAACATGGACCAGTTGGTGAGAGCGGCTGTTAAACAATACTAGATTTTTACTAATTTTTAAGAAACGCTCACGGAATGTGTAGTTGTTGCAGATGTACGGGGGCGGAGACGAAGATGAAAAAAACAGAAGATCACCCTGGGGTCACCAGCCGGAAAGTTATCCATCACGGAGATGTCAACATTATGGAAACCATGGGTGAATACGAGATCCAGGATGTTACTTCTTTGGTGGGGCTAGCTACATCCCCCAACGTGGGTTTCACGAATGAAGTTCAAAAGCTGCGAGGGGACAGTCTTGGTGGAGCAGCAGATCTTAGGAGCGTTGAAGTCACCTGCTATAATATTTGCTTCTCACTCGATGGATGTAGTGCGCTCGAAAGCTTTGATGAGTTGAGGGATTTCAAAGTTGTTTGTTGATGGAGATTGGCAAAGACATCTAAGGTGCACTAGAGAGCTAAGCATATCGACAGGCAGCCACAAAGTGTCCCGTGAAATGCCTAACGCCGGATTCCGAAGTTGGGGGATGGAGAATTCGTGTTTAACGCATGCCACGCAAACACCATGCCAGTCAGTTCGGTGTGTTATAAAGGGGTTGTATCCACTTAAACATATTAGGTTTGTGGGTGTGTATCACTTCAACCACGTTTCAGTGGTTAGAATGATGCCATAGGAGTTATTTTGTGCAAAAAGTGTCGGGGTGTCAATTATGCTCAGGAGGGATCGCGGGTTGAGCATAATCCGAGACACTTTGAACGTGCAGCCAATGGAGAATGGTCTAGCATGGAAGCAAACAGTTGAAAATGTGGTCTGACGAACTGACGTACAGCGCGGAGGATGAGATGGATTCAAAGTTAACGTACTGGGCTCGGAAGGAACATTTGGAATTTTCGGAGGTTGGACCTTTGTGTAGAAGCGTGGCGAGTGACTGAAGGCCATTTTCTATTAATTATTGTGTCGGTCGGTGCAGAATTTGGAACGAATATGAGTAGTACTGTAAATAACTTAGACGGAATCTGGGGGCAGGTTGTTATGAACATGGAAGCTGTGAGTCCCGAGACATCCGAATTGCTATTGAGGGGGAAGGGTGCAGCGCAAAGAGCGCAAGTGTCTGCGTTATTCATATCTGGGCGAGCGTTAACCGGTTGCAGCCCAAAAGAGCAGGACCTAGATTACCAGAGTGTGACGGGTTATCGTTGGATCCATTGTGAGAGTTACGGCTGGATTGGAAATGGGTTGTCTTTGGTGACCGGCACATGGCAATGCCGAAGGTCACTGACAGTGTATTACCATATAGATGATTGTGTTGGCGGGGGCAATTCGTTGAAGCCATCTCGGAGGTAAATGATCAGAGAACCCGAGCCCCGTTCAGGAAGAAATTTGTCCCAGGGGGGTAGATTCTCCGAGTAGTGGAAGCCATGGCGTTGGAACTCGATAGGCGTGTGGCCGTTCAACCCTTCATAGAACCGGGCAGGTGGGGGGAACTTATCAGGAAAAAGAAGGTTGCTGAACGGTGGAGAGTGGCTTTGACGGACGGAATATCCAGAGGGAGGATGGTAAGGTAGGTGGATGAGCGGGATTTAGCTGGTCTTGAAGCAGGAAGTCTGTGGATAGGGTGGATTAGGAGCGGTGTGAACTAGTGAGGACAGTTGAAGACCAAAAAGTGCTACGACGTTGTGGTCACCGAATTTACGGAAGTTTTGCAAACGGTGGGAATAGAATAGCGCTTGTCAGCTTGGGTCGAATGGCTAAAGTATGGGGAGTACGGAGCATGGAGATATATTTTGGACACGGCGTTTGTGAAGGGGTTGGGTTGGTATATATTAGGCTGACGAGAAGCAGTAGCTAGTCTCTCAATTTGGATCGGATGGACAGGAGACTTGAAGACATATTCATTAGGTATTGCAGCGGTGGATCGATGGATCTGGTTCTTTTTTGAGTGGCCAGTGGAGCCTTTTGCAGAAGTGGTGGCCATCTGGGGTATATTAGGTGCCCTGACGCACCAAATTTCGGTGGTTTTCAAATGGTGTTGAGGTTCTGTCAGCGGTGAATTACCTTCAGGAGAACGACTTGCTATTCCAGTTGTTGGAATTTTCGAAGATCTAGGCAAGCTTCTGTTTGAAGGCCAGATTGACGGTTCAGATGTGTGGTTGAGAGGTAAGTCACCTATACTTATGGGCTTGTCAAGATGGGAGTCATGTGGGAAGACCTTTTACGTGGGTCCGGTACGGGTTGCTATTAAAGCAGCAGGTAGGGAGACCAGAGTTGTGGGTAGATTTTCGGTGGTCTGCTGACCTGTGAAGTTGATGTTATTAGGCGGGGCACTGGGTTGGAAGCCTCATTTGTTGGTTCACCACTGAAGTTGGTGAGTTTGCGTGACGACGCGGAATGCCACGATTCCCGTCATCGTCTCCCTTGATATCAGAGATGGGAAAATTTTGTGGGGGCATGGGTGCATTCGTTTGTTAAGTGGCTTGGAGGGGGGAGAGTTGGGCTCATCTAAGTCGAAGGACGTTTTATATGCTGCATTAGCACTAATCTCTAGTGAGGGCAACTCATACAAGGACCTCAGAGGTAAAATATTTGGGGATCTTTTGACTTCGCATATACGTTTGTGGCCGGTGAGGTTCCCGAACTTCGATTTGCTTTCTTTTGTATGGGCGTTCTAACGGCAAACACGATCTGGTAATAACATATTTAACTGCCTGCCCAGCAGGCAGTTGGAAGAGCAAAGGACGGTCTTGCCGTTGCGATTTCTTGCACAGCCTGATAAATGAAAATTAATAGTGAGATATGCTGCGTGCACCTAGTGTACAGAGTCTAACCGTTTTGAGCTTTGGGCGGTCTGGAACCCTAAAAACCACAGCATTTTATCTGCAACTGACCATCTGCGCAGCCTCGTGGCAACGAGGTCAAAATAGGAACTAGTTATGTCCAGGTTGTGTGGACTGGGAGCGTTTCCAGCATCCCAAATACTGAGAAGTGACACGACGTCTTTCAGTGAGTAAGCATGATTTTGGAGAGTGGTGATCCTTCTTTCAAGGTCAGTGGCTCTTTTGCTGGCTATGCTGCTCATGTCAACGAGAACCATCGAGCAGGAGGGAACCCCGTGAAGGGCCTTACTGCTCGAAGTACCACTTGCTGCAACCGTATGTGAGGTCCGTTTCCCTATACGGATCCTTAATGCGTGCTGAGGGAGTTTGCATTTTTGTTTTCCAATTTATTTTGTTAATAACTTCATCGCGGGCTTTGTTTAAAGGGATAATATAGGTGGAAAAGGCCGTAAAAATCCTCGAGGGGGAATACTTAGCTTAAGTTAGTAGCCGAACTTAATTGTTCAGAAGAAGGAAGGTCATTTGCCAAATTCTTCTGCGCAGTGCAAAGGGTCTACTGTGCAGATTCTGTTTCCATATGGTAGTCGGGAAGGTAAACTAGCATGCCAGTAGTACTCTACTGCAGGTAATGACCGTCAACAAAACCGGCTACAGTAAAGGATATTTGATATTGCGGGTAATACAAAGTGTCTGAGTCACAAGATAGGCCTAAACAGTTGGATGGCTTTGGGAGTTCTAGAAACGTGCAGATAGAAAAATAAGTAGATAGGCTAATCGATTTATCTGACCTTAGAAACTAACAGACAAATGCAATTTGTGCCACAAATTATAAAACCGCTTGGATTGAAGTCAGAACAGAGCTGTGAACGTGACAGCGTAAGCCTAGACAAAACCGGCAAAATAGTTATTCAGTGAATAATTCAACATTCGACGATCAAAAAAATTAGGCTGGTATTTTTTGGAAAGGTGGCTCTAACTCCACCAGTAGTGGTAGAATGACATTATTTAGCTTAAAAGAACAGCTGAGATGGCAACTTTCGACGAAAGACGACGTGCCACAGTCGAAAGAATCCGTTTGGTGAGGATAATACCAGACCAGTCGGGAAACCGGAATGAAGTTGCAGTTCTTTGCACCTACACTTTACTAAAGCGAAGTTAGCCCATATATGGTACGGTCACTGTGCTTGTGCAACCGTCCGAGGCGCTAAAGGGTGTTTAAAATGCCGATGAAATAAATTAATGCTAATAACTTGCATAATTACCCAGTGTCCAGATGCACGCTTGACGGCGCGATTAAATCTCTCTCAACGATGGCAGGTTAGCCGGATTGAAGGAAATAACAAAATACACTTGATAGGATTGGTGCACTTGCTGCCTTTGATCGGTGCAGTACCGTGACTGGGCAGAGCTAGAGGTGCAGAGTTAAAATCGATGTGGTTGTCATTACAACGGCAGGGCATTTTCAGCGGTTAACCTTAAAAGACACCAATGTCAGAGCGCTTCCATTTCACAGAGGTTGACAGACTTGCCGAAGGCATTCGGTAAAATTTTTGGATTACTTGAAATTCATCGGTTTTCTTGATCAACCTTTTCTGGCACTGAGGCGGGAAAAAGAGATTAAGATCAGTGGAACGGAAGGGGTGCTGGTGTGAATTTGCTGAAAATCAGAGGAATTAACTAAATCACAGAACCACCTAATAGCATCTCCATTTTCCTAGAAGACCACGGCGCAAGTAGTGCGATGGTTACACATCTTCACTTGTTTTCATGCGAACTCACTGATTGCAAGGTCAGCGGGCAGCACCGAAGTATGCATGACGGCGTGGTCGGGGGCTTGGGACGGACGTGATAAAGACAGGCGGGGTCGATGAGATCATTTGAATTATTCGGCGCACAAGAACATTAGATAACTCAGGCTGCCGATACAGAGTCTTTCTGGAGGCAGTCTTAGATCAGGTCGCTGCGGTTTTTACTTAAACAAGACAGGCCGTAGACAGCTAGAATACAGAAGTTCGTTGTTAAAGGCTAACCTATCCTTGCTCTCGCCCTCATTGTTAGAGCTTCGTTTTGGCCCGGCGCTGGTGAGATTTTTCAGGAAGGCCGAAAATACGGACTTTGCCACTTAGCCACGGCCTATGATAGATTTCCGTGCACAGTATCAGGCTTACAGCTGAATGAGAATGGGCTTTTTACCTTTTCCAAGTGCCGCCGCAGACGATGTACCATTGGAATATGAGAGGACGTTGAAAAGAGCTAACAAAGTGAAAGTGTGGAGGAAGAAAATGCAGGGAATGGAAATTGCGTATTGATATCAACAGCTGCAAAGCAAGTAATGAAGTAGTGAATACCGGCCCGCACAGACCGGCTGTATGTAAATAGTGTATAATGGTTGCATGAAAGAGAAAAAGCCAACGATAGTATACTAAGCGTGTGCTGAGCAACTTTGAGAACAGAAAGTACCCAAATAGACAAACCCAATGATGAGAGACTTGGGTTTAGCAGAAATAATTTGGCGGGGAAACACAAAAATAATGAAATAAAAGCGATCCACTGACTCCATCAGAGTTCATGTTGGACTTTGGTCGGTGGGCAAGCATGAACTAACTAGCTTAGTCGACAGGTGGTAAATGGGCCACATTTGATCTAGGGTCTCATAAATGTGTTATGACAGTAATCCTCTATCGTAAATTGTGTTTTATCGTCACACAAAACTGCAGCCGTTTCTGAGAAAACCGTGAGGACCAAAAGGAAACTGAGGTGTGTCAGTGAACAGGTAGGTGATTCAAGGCTTGGTGTGGGTGGCTGTGTAACTAGTAACCAGCGCCATTCTCAGGAGCCTGCTCCTGGGCAGTACTTTTACAAATAAGGAAGAATGCATTAGCTGCAGTCAAGAAACATTCCCATGAAACTCTTAGCCCAGAGATGGAGGAAATTTCTTGGATTGTGTTACGGCAATTACTCCCACAGTGTAGAATACACTATGAGAAAAAGTTAGGTATAAACGCCAGGTCTGATTTGGAAATGCAACGTCATTTTAAGCAATGGCGCAGTGCAAAGCCTGCGGTTGAGGTGAAAAAGATGGATTCTGAGGATTGGAAGGCTGGACTACCGTAAGGCATAAGCAAGAAACGTAAGTTGAGCTTCATTCGTAGCGGCGATAGAGTGTCAACGCTGGGCAAGATATGTCGCTTCCTGTAGCTAGGATTAGAAGATCGTACCGGGTGTTTCGTGAACTTTTCGTCATGCCATTTAACATAGCAAGACTGTGTTCCAAAACAGGCCCGACGTGCAGCTGGCTAGCGGGCAATCGGCAGTCATGAAGAAGGAAAGCCCTGGAGATCAGACCAAAATTGCCACTCACATTTGTATCTTGTAGCGGGCCAAATTCAGTGAATTTAAAGTTATATGAATAGCCCAAACAAATGTCTCAAACTGAGGGGTTTTAGGAAATATTCAGGCTCCCTATTCTGTGAGTTCCCGGAGGAATCTCACAGTGCTTGGCCGCATATGAAATTTCAACATACAAGACTCCATTTCCCAGATGTCAAACAACTAGCTGGGACCTAATAACTCACTCGTGGATTTTCGGCAGAAGATGGACGGGTTTGGTTTTGAAAGTCATATGCAATTTTGGCAGGGGCAAACGAGAAAGCAATGCCGTGGAGTAAAGTTAATAAAATATCATTAGTGCCCCGTATTGCATCGTCGGTGATGGGATCAGGGCAGGATTTGTGGCAGCCAAAAGAGATTAGCTGAGAGCACGTTTGACAGGGAGTTGCCCGCCATCTACCTAGCTGTCCGTAACTTCAGGCACGCATTAGAAGGTAGCTCATTCAAAATGTTCACAGATCACAAACCGCTGGTATACGCGCTGCATCCAGCCTCTGAACGGTACTCGCCACGTGAGATCCGCCATCGAGACTTTGCTTCACAGTTCACTATGAATATACGACATATCTCTGGGGTAGATAACTCCGGCGCTGATGCACTTTCTGCTATACACTAGCTTTGTTTTTCTTCAACATCAAACATCGACCTCGATGTGATGGCACAGGCCCAAGCGACGGACCCTGATATCGACCAACTTGGACGAGACAGCTCGTTAACCTTAGCGGTGGTACCTATCGCGGCGTTGCAGAATACAATTGTTTGCGACGTATCGCAAGGTCGTCCAAGGCCGTTGGTTCCAGGAGCTCACTGTTATACCACATTTCTGGCATTATAATACCTCACCCACCCAGGTTTGGCCACTTCGATCAGGCTAGTAGCAGAGCGCTTTGTATGGTTCAACTTCAAAAGTGATGTACGCCAGTGTCCCGCGCCTGTCTCTAATGTCAGAGACCGAAAGTCTATCGGCACACCAGAGCTCCGTTGGCTACTTTCCCCAAACCACAGACCCACTTTTGCTACGTACACGTTGATCTCGTAGGCACTTTGCCGCCGTCTCACGACTATGACTATATACTCACCTGTGTAGACCGCTTTACTCGCTGGCCGCAGGTCATACCAATTCCCTGCCTTACGTCAGAAGAGGCCGCGAAAGCCTTCTTGTCTGGTTAGGTTAGCATATTTGGTTGCACCGCTGTAGTGACCACTGACCGTAGGTCACATTTCGACGGGGCATTTTCGACCATGATTAAAACACCTGGGAGTAAGCACATTAAAACAACCGCCTACCACTCACAATCCACCGAGAGCTAAAAGCCGCTCTACGAGCCGGGGCCAACCTGCTTTGGAGTGAAATAATGCCGTCAGCTCTCTTAGGCCTGCGTGTTTCTGTTAAGGAAAAAATGCGCACTACACCGAACGAGCTTGTGTTTGGTTGCACGCTCCCTCTCTTTGGGGAGCTGATGTCCCCATCGAGACCCACGCGATTCAATTACGGTGACCGTGCGAAACGTCTCGCACAACACATGCGAACGCTTCTTGCCAATCCACCGCGCGGCCAACGGCCTTCGGGCTGCATTCCAACCGCAATGAGTACTTCAACTCACGTTTTCGTGCGTGTTGATGGTGTCCGACCACCACTGCAACCACCGTACAGCGTTCTATTTCGCGTGGTAAGACGCAGTCCTAAAACGTGCATATTTGACAATGCCGGCAGACACGACGCGGTGGCTATCGATCGTATTACACCTGCCACTATAAGATGCAGGTCTGATGAGGCCCACCAACCTGGCCGAACCTAGCCATTACCAACCATTACCAACCTTACCATTACCGCCCGTTGAGACTGCTAGTGGGGCAGAAGCCATAACACCACGAATCACACCCGAAATACCGGATTTGCGAAGTAGCTGTAACGGACTCAAGGTAAGCCAACCCGTTCGATTCTCTGATTTTGTTACCATTTTTACATCAGATTTTTGAATACTTTCCTGTCGTAAGTGCATATCGGTGCTTATTAAATGGCATGTTTGTCGCCATAATTCATGCGCCGATGGACATGCCGCCCCCATGGTAAACCGTCAAGGGCAGCACCGACAGATGTCAAGTGCCCGCCATCAAGTCGAACATCCACCGACGTTCATGACCACCGTTTCCACCAGTTTGTCTTGGTCTTACCCTCTCTCAGAAGAATCCCAGGGCCGAGGCTATTCCACGGACTCCGGCAGGACAGTTATCGTTTCCATGGTCGACACCAAGCACGCGCCAGAGGACGAGGAGAACCCGAGGTCAGATACTCATTCAAGCCCGAATAGCAAAGATTCTGGAAGAGGTTAAGGCCCGTGAGTGTGGGACCCTATCAGATCCACCGTTTTGATCGGCGCATATAGGGCGAGAAGCTCGGTTGCAGCGGTGTGCCGGAGCAGCTAGGCCGGGGCACAGCACCTCCTATGTTCACTTCCTATGGTGTTTTTCAAGTTGGATGTCAAGGGCACGGTCAGCTTCGAACAACTAACAACCACGGGACTACCAGTATAACGGCAAAATTTTCCGATTAACGAACAATGCCGAGTCCCAAGACATTCGTCAGTTTGAGGCTTCTTCCTTATGGTCTTAATCGAATCTCTCCTCCGACGGTCTTCTAGGAGGCGTCTTCTGTAGTGGAACTTGGATTTGTTCCTCCAGATAACTTGTTTAACCGTACCTCACACACGCTTTGCTCGCACGGTGTTCTCAAAATATATTCAACCTGCTCCCCACCGTCTTTTCCTTCTACAGGCCAAGTGTCACAGTTGCCAGTATTGCATTCGTACCGGGCCGAGTAAGAGTGAAGCACAAGTGGTCACAAAGGTTAAGGGCCAGCAAAGGTTATATGAGATTGGCGATAGGACAATCCGTTCTACAGAGGCACATGGATTACCCCTTATAATCCCTTTGTTGATCTTTACCCTTTCCTCGCCTTTTTTTCTTCTCGAAACCTTCACTGCTTCCGGAAGCAGTGTTACAAAACCGACCATACAAGGCTAATTCTATCGCAGCATTAAGATTCTGTTAGAATTATTTCCCGAGAGGTGGCCCAAGGTTTTTAACAAAGTCCCAGTTTAAATCCAAGAAATACTGTCTTTCAACTAGTTTGTGGAATCGCCAAAGCATTTCTCACTCTACCCAGCTTGAAGCTCTTCAATTGCCAAAGAGTACCCAGATAACAGACGTGAGAACGGATTTGAGCACTGGGAATTAAGCACCCTCAGCTGAATCCACTTTGGTTTGCAACAGCCTGCCACCATAAACAATAACAACTTACTGACGCACATTATAGCATGGAGTGGGCGTTTCTCCCGGTTTCCAACCATTTCTGTGGACAATGCTCCATTGCAATGGGGTGGTAGGAGTGTGAGCTGGAGGAGCGAAGTCAGGCACAAACAGACAGACGGGTTTACAGGATGTGCAGTAGTGTACGCCGGTGTTGAGTACATTCTTAGGTGAAAAGGATCACCCTTATCAACCCGCTGAGTGCTCAGAAACGATCGTTAAAGAAGACGCAGTTTCGCATGATTAGTTAAGTGACTGTAGTTCGTACGGTTGTTTGTGAGAGAGCGGACTGATAAACCAGAGAATAAAGTAACGGAAGAACCTACGGAAGAACGCAGGAAAACCAAAAAACGACAAATAAACTCATGGGTAAGTGTACTGGCTCAACATAGTAATTAGTCTATGAGAGATTGCATTAGTGATAGTCACTTAGAAATACCAGTCTTATGGTTTTATGCAAATATGCGTAGTAAGTATAAGAGCAGATGCGGCTGGTATTTCCAAGACGTGGAGTGTAGGGTCGAGTTATATGTTCACATCCTAAAAATCTTCTATATCTTTATATGCTCAGCCCTCTGAGAGGTTGCATACATGCTCTTTCGACTCCAAAGCGCCACCGACCTGCGATAGTAATGAGCAATGGCGAATTGCAATGGACAATTTATCCCAGCGCTTCGAGTATTTGACGGGAGGAAAATCGAGTTTTAGTTTTAGCGTCGCTCGTGGGACATTGATTCTCAGATACCCGCCTGGCAGAAAATAGGATATCTGAGGGAAAAGTTTTACGAAATCGGTAAAGGACAGTGGGCCAGTAAGGAAATTTGTACAAACTATACAAATTTAGGCCTAAAAGCCTGAACCATAGTGGGTCAAGATGAAGTCAGATGCACTGTTCTTTATATGACTACGGCGAGGAGTAGTCAACGAGTATCTTGGTAAGTGAACGCCGAATACCTTTAATCAAGAGTCGTTCTACTTCGGCCGCACTGAAGAATATATTTAGGCGAAGTATTTTTTAAGAAACGATCAGCAATAGTCGGTATGAACTTTTCGGCAGGCTGTGAATGATGTAGGATATAGAGTCCATTTGGAAAGCTAGGGAGTAGCTTCGTTTAAGAAATCACTGGATCGCCTAGCAGAGTGACCTGAATTAGAATTAATTCCAGACCTCCAACAACGAACGAGGAATATCATTTCCTTCATACGCAGGCATCCTACCATCCAATCGGTCAGCATAGCCGAAAGCAGAAACGGAGAAACGATAATACGAAAGAACTGCGTCACAACACAATTAAATCTCGTAAGGATGTATATTAGACAAACGGGATGTGTTTGAATTGTCTCGTCTATTCGATGAGAGCGGAAAACAAAAAGAAGCGTCGAAGTACTTACTAGCTCCGCATTAGATCAGGTCAAAACAAAGTAATGGGTTTTGTCGGCAGGTATATCGACATACTGCACACCGAACCGGAAACGAATACGGTTGCAATGCGAAGCAAGTAATTGCAGATATAAAAAGGACACCAAGGTAAACAGAAAAATAAAAGCTTTGTTTTGAGTTTTTGCGATAAACATTTTGTAATTTTTTGCTGTTTTCAGTGATTATAAGAGATACGAATTCCACAGACAATCTATGCGGCATTCGGACCACAGACTAGGCGTCTATTAAGAACGGATATTCCTATCTACCTGGCTCAGATTTGGAAGACGGGGACATCAATCTAAGCCAAATCCAGATCTAATTTCTTCATAGTTGAGATCCATGACTACCCGAAGACCAGGAAGCTCCCTCACGCGTTGTCTACCATGTGCCAAGAGCACCAAGGTGCTGTAATACTGGCTGTCCTAGTGAGGATCTCGCATTCGTTCTGGTTGTCTTTAACCGTCGTGACCACTTGTGCGTCACACTTACTCTGCTCTGTGTGACCACAATACGGACAACCCTGACACTTGAGAGGTACAAGAAAAAGATTTAGAAGCGGTAGCAGACTGAGTATATTTTGACAAGAGTGCGTGTGCGGGGCGTGCCTGAGCAACACACAAATGGCGACCGCACTAGGCGGTCAACGTTCTGTTAAACAAGCGATCTGGAGGAACAAATCCGTGTTCTGCTACAGGGTTGACATGCGCAAAATTTGTTCAGGCCACCGAGTGCGTTGCGGTGCGATTGCCCCAGTCAAAGAACGACTGTATGCACCCATCGCGAGGAGACGCACGTTGTCGTTTCCCATCAGATCTAATAATTTGATTCGGAAGCACGGATGGTAAACTACGGAAGGTTGGCGGAAATCCCGTAAGGCGCATTGGCCGAATCTTGCAACTGCATAGGAGAGGACCACGAACTGTAGCATTTCACACCCTTTCCTTAATACAAAACCAGATGTCCACGCGGCACCACAGGTGTCGCAGGTTTATGAAAACCGTCCCTGCTTTTGTAAGTCGTAATATGATCGTCACCTCAGAAACCCCGCCAGGTGTGATAAGAATCCCGAGGTAATTAAAGCGACTGACTACTTCTAATCAATCACCACAAAGGTGAGTGCAGGCACAGGCTCCCACCGCTTTTGAGGAAATACCTTGGACGCTGGAGATGCAAAGGACACCTCGAATCAGCCGATTCGAGGTGACGGTACGACAGTTTTCCGTCCATCATTTGGAAGCTGCGGTCCGTACTTCGAAGGGTCATATAACCATGCCATACACCGTCGGATTCTGTTGCGACAAAAGTATATCGTCCTCAGTTTCAGTCTTTCTTAACGAATGCATATCTCAACTGAATATGGTGCTGTGGAGCAATATACGGGTTGGTACCAACTTTGTGCGGTGCACTCTGTCTTCCGTATTCTGTGATTCACCCACACGGGTTTCTATCCGACAAGTAATGGGATCGACGGGTTACATCGGCTGTGATCGTTGCATTCAAAGTGGATTTTGCTGAGATAAGCGTGTCACGTTCCCCAATATTAAGTGCAACACCCGCGATGATAACTTATTTCGCACCCAGGGGCACTCTAAACATTGCATTGATCTTAGTTCCTTTGTCTCCTTACTCATAGACATGATGTACTTAGGTATCATGAACAAGTTGCATGCACTTTTGGTCACATGGCCCTGTAACTAATCGCTAAAATTTACGTCGGTCAGACGTAGAAACCCTTAGTAAGCATATTCTTGCGTGCGGAGACAGCACACCGTGATTTTCAGCGTTTATGTCGGCATGTTGACGACGTGGACCGGTAGAAGGCCACGGAATTTCACGTTTTTATTGTATATTGGACCCGTTTGTTAGAAGGGAGCACTCCCTGATGTGTATAGGCATTTCGTGTTGTTGTCTGTCGTGATTTACATTCTGTCCACAAAACTAACAATACTTTCGCGAGATCTCTTCTCCGTTGCTTTGTGTACTAGTTTTCCCAGCAGTAAGGCTCCTCTAATATGGTTTATTCTGCACATGTTTTAATTCATTTGCCGGAGGATGCGTTACGTCACGGTGCTCTCGACAGTTTTTCTTGCGTTCCTTATGAGTCCGTGATGCGCCTTTCAAAATTCGGCACCCGGGAGATTTACCGTGGTCATGGTTTTGTCGCGGAAAAAGGTTTCCAGGAAGCTCGGTACCTACGTAGGAATGTTCGGCTGTTCACAATAAGCCTTGTGGTCGTCTAACCGTTAAGAGCGTTAAAAATCGCTAACCGTTGGTAGATGGGAGGCAAAACGCAGGCAAACGGTTGCACCATTTTTCGTTTGCCCACCATTTTCCCAGCCAGTACTGGACGGGCGCCGGTTACGTTCCCGGTTTTTTCCGCATGCATTGTCCGGATTCACCGGACTTTTTCCAAACCGCTTCCGGATACAGCATGCTACTTGGGTCAGAGAACCAGTTAGGGAGTTTTGTACAACTTTACCTATGATGAGGTTAAAAATGGAAATAGAAGGTGAAAGGTGGCGAGGTAGGGAGGTATGATGTTGCCACTCTTTGAGAAGCGGCAATTATCTCATATACTCCTCTTTAACGAACAGCGTCACAGTGTGAGCTGGTTGAAAGAATACATGACAGAACAGGAACAGTACTCGTCCCAGTGACAGTGCCACTATCACGGCCAGTTTGAGTTCCCCATGAAAGTCGGAAACTTGGGTGGAAATAGAGAGTTCACCGGAACTGTTGTGCAAACGAAAAGCTGCATAAGGCGGGAGCTCAGTTTCGTGAACGAGGAAAAAGCACGGAACGTTTGTATGGAGATCTCTCATATCGTCGTTTGCACGCGTGGTGGGCTGTTGCACAACTCCGTCAGGGAACCCATCCTATTCCAGGATTCGCCTCCAGTTGGCGCGCAACGATGCGGGATCTGTTATGCAGCAGAACCACTCCAGACTACCCGACGGCCGGTTGATCGGTGCGTCTCATTTGAAAAGTACCCGGCCGATCACTGAAACTTGAACAGGAACAGTGGGCTTATTTCATAGGTCGACCGCAGTGACACCAGCGGACACTCGTGGAGCTTGAAAAGGGGAATGCTTCCCAGACGAAGACAAACCACGCCGCAACACTGACGCCAACTTGATAAGCTTGGACCCAACTTATTGATGGCCGATCGCACGTGCGTAGGTCTTCAAGTGGTTATTACATATAAACACTGAACACGATTGATTCATTATACCGGAAGTTGTTTGCAATAAAAGGATTCTGCTTGGTAGTTTGCACTAATGTCTCCGATCCCCCATTCCATGCACGCCATGAATTTTAGTTCCGGTTGGCACTAGAGGCTCGCGAATTATTTCCTTTTCGAATTCTTAGTGCTGGCGTAAAAGCCATAATTCTAAGAAGCAATCCAAGACTACATCAGCTAGTGTTGCAGTCATTGAAATCTCATTACTCCTTCCACCATGGACTTCTGCACTTTGGAACCGTTGATTATTCATCCTAATGCCCCAGGAGTCCAGGATTGCTTTAGGAAATTTGAAATCTGTTGCTTGACAAACACAAGATTGGATTTTAAGAAGAAAACTGTCCACTTTCTGAGCTTTGCTGACAAACATACATATTCGCAAATAAAAAACCTGGCGTTTTCAAAAACTGTTAGTGCTTTTTGATTCGGTGAAACATTTCATAAGAGTATTTTTCACCCGTGAATTTCGAGGCAACCGAAAGGACGAAATCTTACTCCCTGACGCGAGAGCCAAATTAATCTGAGCGAGAGTAAGGTGACATGCAGTCTGTTTGTACGAGCAAGCAAGCGTGCTTAACCGGTCGTTCGTCCGACGATCAGCAGCTGCAATGCAACCCCAATCTCTGAACTTGGCAAGGCTTAGTTTGTGGAAGACGTACGGTAGGTGACCTCAGACGTGTCTCCTATTGGATTCAGAAACCTCAGTTGACGGAATAGAGGAAAATCGAGCCAACAACCAGATACGAAAAATTTAGTTGGTACATCGTGGCGCCGGTATAGTATCGATAAGATAATACATGTAAAAGCAAACCAAAGCATAATGTCGAGCATTGTGCAGTTCAAGGCAAAGACTCACAAAAGTACGGCCCAAGCGGAACTGTGTGGATCTCGTGTCCGACAAGCGAGTGCAGCCAAACAAATATCAGAAATAAATATCAATCGTAGGGTAAATGACGTCCGAAAATAACCAGCTTTCCCCACGAGATTGATAGCACTACAACTTTCATCCTAACGATCACATTATCCGTGCATTTTATGTGAATAACAGCATGGAGGACCCTTTTATCATAGACGTTGGCAGTTTAGATTCGTTTATCGCATAAGGTCTTTAAATGTTTGGTTTTCCCTGCCAACCTTCGCCCCACTACGGCTTCGGATAAAAGCATTACCAACCACCGACTGTCCGGCATTAAAATTTTGTGAAATAAATTTCAATGACGATCAGCCGAGAACTCCCACCTGTAGTTCGGTCGTAGTTGAATCAAATCTCCCTATCTAAAGCAACATAAACCCGAAAAATGTGTTGGAAAATATTTTCAAATGTGCCCCAAAAGACCCTTCTGATAGCCGGACACGACAAGAATTGAACGCCTTGAGACATTCTGAGGTACATCGGGAACTACGTTTTCGACCGCAGTATAGAGCACTCAGCTTATTTCTGACCATTTTTTCACTTATAATCGGCAATGAGTAGCCGATCTATTCATAAACATGAACGTTTCCGCCGACTATGATCGCTTACTGACATCGAACACAATTCGTACGATGTGCCATTCATTCTTTCCGAATGAAAACATCATACCGAATCCTAGTGTGCTGGCTTCTTTATTGAAGTGCCTAAATGGGTTGTGCATAGCTCTGCCAATAATCATGGTTTTGTTGGACGTCAAGCAACTGATTTGGTGCTTGTGAACCATCAGAGGCCTGAAATGAACAAAACACGATGACGGCTAGCATCTTACATTGGCAAGTTGATCAGCTTCAAATCCTTATCAATGTATTTTCGTTTTCGCTTTTCACTATCTTGCGAGAAAGAGTAGCTATCCCGTGATTAATGCTATAAACAGCTGTCAAAATGTGATCTAACATGGCGTATTTATGCACACAAAAATAAGCGTATATACATGGACTTGTACTTGTGCATACATGAATAAAATTAGCTATATATCAAGGTAAACTTTGAGAAGCAACGTCCATTGTAAATGCGAAGTTCCCACCTCTGCATAAGGATATCGTACACCTTCACGGACATGCACTGCCTCGTACATCGCTTGCAAACTGCATCTGCTTTCTTGCACACATCGTCGCATTTTTCCTCGGAAATTTTGCAAAGTAGGCTACCTGTATCCCGCGAAACGAAATAACGCAGCTCACCCACTACCACTGTGCACAAATTTGTCCCGGCTAATACAACTCTTCCATATATTCTCCCCATGTTCATCTTGTCGAGAAAGATTTTCATCCGCGGTCGCATTGCTTCAAGCGTCCAACCACCGAAGGTATCTTCGGACACGTTGTGCAAGAACGATACCTGGTTTCTCATTAATCAATAAACTCCTTATTACCACTTTTCAAAAATGTTCTATCTCTAAGTGACTTGTTTAGCTTGCTGAAATCGATTGGGCTGTCCACAGGGACACTCCATTCAATGCACTTCGGATCAGCTAATGCTGACAATTGTTGCTGAAAACCGCGTAGCTAGCATTTAATTTACAACAAGGATTCGGACAGAGAAGACAAGGCAGCCGCTAACCGTGATGTTGTCATTACCCGGTTTCGTTCATGATTGACTGCGGCAAGTTTATCGCCTGGATGGTCTGTTCAGGTGAGCATCTGGTATCTTCGGCAATTCCGAAGCAATAAGGTCCCTGCCAAAAGGGATTCACTCACCTGGAACACTTGTAAATAAACTAAGCATGAATGTCCATGTAAAGCTTTTAAAACTGAGGGCCTCTTCGCAAAATGTCTTTACTCTACTAGAAATGTTTTATCGTGAAAAATGGGACTGATGATGTTAATACTCACTGTCTTCATATGTGACATGGCATGTCATACAGTTCCGGTGGGTCAAGGAGCATTTGAGCTTCATCCAAAAGTAGAAGCATGTTTACACAGCATAAGCGACAGGGCCATCTAGAGACATCAATTGTAGCTATGCGAATAACGGTTTATTAGTGCTGTCGCATCCGAGGAAGGTAGCGCTAAGATTTCCCTAGGTAATCTTTGAAGTTTGATAGTCTTACTGCAGCTGTCAGGAGATACTCGTTTGAACGTAATGGACATTGTCATACCAAGAGGTTGATGCACTCCTAATTTTACATTTTGCACCTAACCGCTGGAGGTGTGAAAGCACTCGCCAGCTTTCTAAACGTGGTACGATGGAGGTCGGCCGAAATGCTCAACCGCCATCTTTTATTATAAGTCATCCATAACGGCAAGGGAATTTTCCCCCAGAAATTGAATTAAGAGAAACGTTTACAAGAATGTCAGTGAACAAAAATACTAGCTTGTCATGAAGCTCAACTGTGAATAATGACATGAAACACTATCATGTCACGGCAAGGTTTCCGTAATCCCGTTAGTCGCATGTAGTGTGTCGAACACGTTTCGATGGTATCGGATATATGGTGACACATTTTTAAGTGTGACGAAGTTATCGATTAAATCAAAAAATCTTCCGTGCACTGGTATGCGCTAACTGTTGTCGTGAACACGTATCATGCCGATCAATAATTCCCAAAATAAACATTACAAACTAATAACATACAGATTTGGCTAGGCAATTATCGGCCACTAGAGAATTAGTAGTGCTAAAAATGGCAACGAATATGGATTTGAATAATCCCATGCTTCACAAAATGTGCATAATAGTGCCAAGTGGCTAAATGACAAGAAAACGAAAAACAAATGTAAAAGTGTTGCAGGGAATGAATCGCGATTTGGCGATGAATTAAACCACTTCTAAATAAAAGATAAAATAACCTGTGGAAAGGTTCAAAAAAAGGACCGACCGTGGGAGGATTATCGCATCGTGAAATGGGAGGGAGTTGACAATGGAAAAATATGGCATTCCAAATTGGGTATGGAAGTAAAAGACAGATCCGATTTGACATCACTTCTAAAATTCGAAAGGTTCTGGACACATGCGTAATATGTCGCAAATAATTCGATTGATGAAACGAGCACCAGGGACGTATACTGAACGTCTTCGGAGATCTAGCAGAGCGCTGCGCAAGCGCTCTACAGCTGAAAACGGAAGTTGTGGAAAATCTGTTTAGTTATTTCATAAAGAAATACGGACAGATCAACTCCTTATTGGAGCCAAACAGTAGCACCAAACAATCGGCGTTATTCTTGGGGTTACAAGTACAGATGCATGAATACCTCACTAATATTATTGACTGACCAAAGTGTATGATCTGATATGTATAGTCAATTAGAATGATGAAACTTTGTATTCCTGTATTTTCTAAAAGCCTGCACAAATAGGCTGCTCGGTTAAGCGCATTCCCCAGTTCGTGTCTTCAGTGTGTTTCTGCCGGTTACATCCATTGTAACGGTGTTACATGCGACCAAGCTAGTTGCCATGCGGTTTGGGTTTTCATTGTGTTGCGTTCTTTTAATACAGTTTTTCCAAAAGCCTGAGTTTTGTATTCATGAGCTCGCGAAAGCTCACCTCCTCATGTTTACCTACGCGGAGATTTCTACTTTGGCGTTCATTTGCCTCTATCACGTTTTTGTAGTGAAGTTCTTGCTTCAAATTTGCTAGTTCGTTATCCACTTAATCTGACGAAGGACTATTGATAAGATATTTGGAATCTGCAGCGTTTGTGTGTGCTTGTGGGGGTTGGTGAAGGTGACGTTCAACTTGGTAGATGGGGTTTCTGGTACTGCCGAACAGATGCCGTAATATAAAGGAAAGATGACCAACTGCACAACGAAAGTGAAATTCCGAGATCGATTTGTCAGCACCGGATTGTCCTCATGAACAAATGTTGACGTACAACTCTGGAATAGCGAATAAACTTATTACGACATACCAGTAACGAGAGAATAAGAGAGACCCCAGGTTGTGATCAGGGATGAGTTTTAGATTACTGATGATGTCAGTTATTTGGATGTAAATAAAACGGACGCTGATGGCAGGTTCGAAAGAAAAAAAAACACGGCACGTTCGCATATTCTTGCTCCATTAGGAAAGAACATAAACCTCGAAGTATGAGTCAATGTATGAAAAACGTACCAGAAAACCGGTGACAGATGTTAGTGAAATGTTTCTTCTGTGCAACCACCTCCAGAACATGGTTAATGCCTACATTTGTGCACATGTATTTGCATTACTGTTGCTCCGTAAACTGCGAACAGTAATAACCAATGAAATCTACTGTTTGAGGTTTTTATACTGTCCTTTCTTATCGATGCATTGACAAAAGTTGAAGGTAGTTACAATAATAAAGCTTAGGAACGTCAAACTGCAGACAAACCGCAACTTTCTATCATCAAAACACCACACAGGCAACTTCATCGATTTAAAAATAAATCACAACGAACCAGAAAAATGGCGTGCAGAAGCCAAGAAAACTATTCATCATTCAATCTTTCTTCCAAAGGTGATGCCGCAGCGACTACTAGTAGTGTTTGTGCGCCCCGGTCAAAGTCGCCTTCAAAGCAGCTAAGCTCAGATGTCTGTTCTCAACCACTCTTATCGTCAGGTGTGAAAATAAATCGTCTTGACTAACCTTCCAATTGAGTAAACATCAATTCAAGTGCATCTGTGGTATCTCTTCCGGCGACTAAATAATGACCTGTTTATCTGAACACAAAAGACAGAGGCAGCTACACTGGCTTCAATGCTGTGAGAGCGGTACGGTTCGCGATTCAATTGAGATTGATTTAGCCAAACTAAGTGATCCGATTGGAGTGGATAAAGCACTCCATACTGTGTATGTGGGCGAATTTATGAACCCGAAGCGCCAAGATGCCGGATCTCTGCGACAATTGAAGCGATCGGTGCATGGATCCTGAAGCATGCGTTATGGTCCGAAAACAAGCCAATGATTAAAGAGTGAATTTGGTTGCGATTAATATCGATTCGGGTCGCTGACACCACATCCATCTCGTTCTCCCTTTCCAAACAATCGATTGGTTTCCAGATCGATTAAATGATTGATATGCTTGTTCTCATACACCCAAGATTGTTGTAACTAAAACTAATTACAACGGGTCACTGGAAATGTGGTTGTCTACCCTACATATTATAGGTTCTTAACTAGATATTACACAAATTGTTATCCGATTCCAGTAAAACAGTGACGGAAACCAAATAAATTGTGAAGCTTTTATCGTGATGCAAACTATCAGCTGCATCAGATAGCATCATGTGAACATTTTTGTTCGTTAAACAGGAAACAAAGGGTAGTCAGATAAGCAGTTCATCGGTCAATTACCCTATGAACACCAATGAGTCAATCTCACGCACAAACACAGGAACATACAGAAATACACCGCGCGCAATTAACTGGGATACACACGGCAATCAGGATTAGTCAATAAGCAGTCAACATATACGATAGAATAAGATAATACAGCGATCTGGATTTATGGTTGCAGAGCTGCAAACATTTTCACCGGGATTATTCC
>LUCM01005696.1:7696-18285 GCA_008360955.1 Fasciolopsis buskii | reverse complement strand
ATGCGTTTTGTACCTTCGAAGTGTAGAATACTGTTGCAGGACTCAATTGGCTCGAATGTGACACTTGTTCTTGTAGGGGACCAAGTGGGTAGGATGAACAAATTTAGTTACTTGGGTAGTTGTATCTCAACTGGCGATCGTATATTAGATGAAACGTCTCTGTGCACACAGAGGGCCCGATTAGTATTTGCTAATTTGTAGCATCTGTGGCATCGGCGTGACATCCGCTTATCGGTCAAAGGTCGAGTACACACGGCAGCAGTGAAGTCGGTATTGCTGTATGGTTGCGAAACATGGCCGTAGTGAACATCGTTGCCTTCGCAGTATTGGTAGATAATGGTGGGAGAATTTCACGAGTAACTTCGAAGTCAGGCGTAAGGTAGAAGTGGGTACTACGGTGAAGTCTTTAGAATAAGCCCTGAATCAGAATAGGTTAAGGTGAGTGAGACATGCTTTGCGCATGCCCGCAGAATGACTGCCCTGTTACAAGCTGTTTTGCAAGGCAGGCCCTCGCTGGAAAATGTCAGTCGATGACATATCAAAATATATGATAAATTCAATCAGGACTGGGTGGTCTAGATGCAGTTAGGTCACTGAGTTGGGGTCCACGAGATCCCTCTAACGAACCGCTGGAGACAGTGGATGATACGTACCAAAGTCGCCGTTAGTGGGAGTCTTGCATCGCAAATCTGTCCTCTTATGGATAGTTGTACAGCATGTTACTTCGGAGTCAACCTTTCACTATTCCTGGCAATTTTCCTTTTTGCTTAGATGGTACTGCGAAATAGCATACGAAATCAGAGCACACTGGTGCTCTGAACTGAAATGTCTCGATATGCGCTCTTTTTCATTCTCTCGCATCATCCTAGCTACTAGCTGTCAAGCATAATTGTTTCATACCTATGAAGGACGAGTATGTGGACTGAAAACAGACTAAGGAGACAATACACATTACAACCAATGCTACAAAGAACATCAGTTCAACCAAGCTTTAATTGGATGATTATACATCAGACGATGTGATTGTACCGTGATCAGTGACACAACAGCGTTTGAATCCTTCCTTCGTGTACACTAGCTCCACACTTCTAATCACTTGGTTCTCGATTAGAGAGAGCTATGAGGTAACAATAAAAACAAATTTATACTGACGCTAGTTTAATCATCAGAAGCACTAAAATGAACTGAGCAAGCATAGTTCAGAGTACTAATTCATTGCACTCCGCGCTAACTTGTGCAGCAATTTTCACCACATCGGGCAGGGGGTTGAGGTCGGACACGCTTCATCATCACTCGAGGTATATTTAGTACATGCACCAGGCATGTGCAGTGAAATGCAGATGCCCCATAGCTGCAAGGGCATACTTCATGGAGGGCGCGGGAACTCGCGACCGTTGCTGGTGAAACTTGCAGTGGCATAGAACTACATAAAGACTCAATAGGTTAGGTGTGGTAATGAGCCGGACGGCAGCACGGGGCACTGGCACCCAAGAGCCACACCATAACAACGTTAGGAAAGTCAACAACTTGAACTAAATCGAAATTTTCAGAGGTATGTTATGGTTGTCAGTCAATTACCAGCGAAAACCGAAACATAATCCCTACTAGGAACAATGATGAACAGAAGTGAAATCTATAATTGGGTCAGCGTCAAATCCTGATGAAACTATCCAATACTTTTCAGTGAAACATTATGGGCCCTCAGAAATGGTCCAGCGCAATCTACTTTGGCTTATCAATGACAGTTTAGAACAGGATTTACTGGTTCTCTGAATTACCGAATGGTTTGAGATCCCATCGAAATTAAAATCCTTGTTGGCACCACGTAGTCCGCGGGGGAAAACCAAATTCGGAAAAGAACCTGAAGGAAAAACCGACCTAAACAGAAACTGGAAACATGATAGACAACTTCGCGAGGTTATGGTTTGACTTGGCTAATTATGTACCCGAGCGATTGACTGATCAAATCACTACTCATTCACTTGTTCACGAAGAGGTAATGCAACATCTCTGCATACCTGCATAAGGCGGGGCCAAGTCTAAGTCGGCCAAGTTAAAACCAAGCAGCATCACCGACGACATCATCACATTGAGCACGAGTAATGCGACAATCAAAGTTCTTGATTCCGGAGTTGAAAAAGCAATGGCAGAAAGAAGAACGCTTTTACCGAAAGCACCTGCGAGATACGGATGCGGAGAAATCAAATGAGCCCAACAAAGAAATCAAACAATATTGCAGTATTCATCAGGAAAAAAGTGAACATCAGTTAATATTTATCAATACATAGACAATCGAAATGTTCACTCGCCAGCAGATGCCGTCAATACCATCTTTCACTTCATTTCTCATTTACATCAGAACTAATCGGAAGTACGCGAACACACCTCCGCCTCTTTCACAAGACCCAGCAAGCACACGGTCGTTCTTAAGTTTCGAGTCAATGTGCAGACAATGAGTGCACCTTGCAGTGCGAAACGCCAGATGTGCCTATGTAAAACGCGTAGCGCTTGCCACCTACCAGAACCTTGGCGAAAAATCAATTGAGTACCACCGAACAACTTTGACAATTCTGAGATAGAAAGTTTTGTTGGCAGACCCTGACAAATAAAGTACCCATCCAACTGTGAAAGGTCCTCAACCTCGGCGGGATTCGAACCCACGCATTTGAAATGCGTGTCCTCTATCAGATGAGCTTTGAGGCCATGTCGAACGGTGTTTGGATAATCCACTTAAGGGTCAACGGTTATTTGCCCAAATTGTGCAAGCACATGGAATTCATCACAATGAACTTTCGGTAATTTGATTCCCAGTACAGGATTCCAGTATGAATCGACTGAAAAATGGCACCACATTTCATGGATATTGTGAAAGGACTAGCGTCAACGTGATAATCATCAGTTAGTCCAGAATATTTTCAGCGTCTTGAAAGGAAGGGTTTAATTAGGATTGGAAATCGAACTTCGTGCAATCTGATCACCCCCAAATTCTCATTACTTGTACTATACGCATTCTTTATTCAGGACTAAATTGGAACATGATTTTCACTTCACAAATCCTTCGTTCACAATAAAAAGTGGGCAGTAAAACACGAAACGATGGATACCCGGCAAATAGCTGTAGACTATGGAGATGTATGACGATATCTTTCTGATTGAACCAACTGTTTGTAAGTGGCTGGCGAAACTGAAAAAGGGCCGCTTCGATGAGATAGAACTTTAACACTCGACAAAAATTGGATAAATCCAAAATAACCAAACTAGAGAATCTGAAGAAGTTGACGACAGTGTTAGGAGATTAGGTGATCATTCTTTGGGAGGCATCATCACTGTATTCACCACAAGGAATTCATGGTTTGATGTCAGCGACTAGAAAGTCTTGTGGGAATCGTTGTCTTGAACTAAGAAAAAAACTTTCAAAACCACTAAGACTGTTCATGATCTTTGACAAAGGTGAATCCGAAATGAGTGTGGGATCCATAAACGAAACGGATCATCATGCGTGTTTAATGCATATTCTAAGCAATCGCAAGCATTGGAAACGCTGGCCATATTATGAGGGCGGAAAACGGATTTTCGGTACAGTAGACAGCAAGCTTAGGCGTGAACAGGACCAAACTGCTGTTATCATAGAACACAGACAGACACATTTACACTTCTGTCGGATAGGCGAAAAAATCATGGCGTTCAAGGGATTACAACACCTGACATTTAGCGTTAGTGGCAATACTGATAGAGGATCACATCAACGATCCCTCGGAATGGAGTTTCACGTCTTAAAAGTGCTTTATATGTACTACTCAGGTAAAGTTTTTGCGATAGATAATAATTATTAATATCGCGATAGATGCGACTTTTCTATCGTAGGGAATGCTCCAACGGAATTTATCATCCATAACGTTGACTCGTCGCTGCATGGAATGAATGTCAAAAAGCAACCTGAATCACTGGATTCATAACCTCAAAGGATTTTAATGAATGGGGATATTTATTATACGACAACCTTGATGCCACGGTGAATTTTACTGGAATGAATTATGCCACTGTGGAAGAAATCAGACCTTCACAATGAGGTCGGGCGCTCCAGGACTGGATGAATTTCCGTTATGTCCAGTGCAGAATACTGATTAAAGTGTCATCACAAAATTTAAGGGACACTGCAAAGTTAATAATTGCTTACGGTGTATTCCGTACAACAACCAATTTCCGATTGCTTACGCTGAGCAGATATTCAAACTCCGCACGTCGTACAGAAAACTTGCGGCGAATTTATCCATCGTGGGAGTTGAGTACTATGAGTCAACGGCTTGCCGCCGTGCGAATTAGTAACGGACAGGTGCTGCATCACGTAATGAAGATCGATAAACCGTGCACCACCTGAAGACCATAAAATCCGACTCATAACCGCTCGAGGTGAGTTTACTTGCCAACTCGGGCGTGACGGATATGCTGATGAGTCGAAACAAAATTGGAACAGAATGGCATGCATTCCAGGGTCTCTTAATGGTACGTTTAACGTCGATATCGCATGAGCGATTTCGAGTAACTTGCAGTATCTGACATCTCAGAAAGTACAGCTGACGAGCACTTAGTGTTGCTGGGATACACATATTTCTGTACGGACTTCTTCCTCTTCTATACTGGACAGGGAAACTTCTCAGAGAGGGATCCAGTATGTGATACGCTTCTAGAACGCAACAAAGTGATACGAGTTTTCAAACAACAGGTAAGTGAAGATGAAGAGTTAGTAAATCGCGAACACTTGGCGCTACAACCAAACAGAAAATAGTAATGCCAAAAAGCAACTGTTCGTGTTTGACAGGACTAAAAACGTTATTACCTAAATCCTTTTACAAGAGCAAACTATCAACCTTATCGCGCACCGTTACCAACCGATAAATTTAGATCAGAAAAGCCAACGACATAAGGAAGCAGATTGTAAGGTGGCAGTGTTGCCCAAAAACAATGCTCATTCACATGTTTCCGTAGATCCGAACTAGATAGCATGAAACCAGCGTGGATCTACTGTGGTTCAGCTGATATTTCATCTTTCGACTAACGATTATTTTACCCATGAATAACTAACAGCAAAAGAGGACACCTGATGATTGGGATGGGGTTTAATGCTTTGAAAAGTTTCCCACTTCTGAAAACCAACAAATTTCATGTGGGTGGCATATTCACTTACCTGATAGATGTGGATATCTTCTTAACAGTAATGGAAACGATTTCATCGAATAGTTTGTTAATTCGCATTTCGTTTTTATCCCTTGTTGTTTACAAAAAAGCGACGAAAACCCTCCGGACAATCTAATACGCGTCCGCAGCCGAGGGGCATGTTCAAATACTCCCGGAGATTTTTAAAAGATGGAACAAGAATCCGATAAACAAAAGCCAACAATATTAGTGACAAAGAAAAACATTTACTAATCGAAGACCACAGTTTTCGTGCCCTCGGGATTGAAAGCCATCTCCGTCTGATCATCACAGAGTCAACTGGAGCAAGCAGCAATGTGAAAATCAAACCCGCAATATACGGCATAGCGGATAGGACGCCGTTCTGAAAACAGATGAAAAAGTGACACAAACTGAAAAAGCACTGCTGAAGTTCAAGGGGTAAATTTACGACCAGTCTGACTATCAGAAGAAAATCATGGATCACACAACAAAAAGCATGAAAATGGACTTATCTACATCCGGCAAATAGCAAATAACGGGAAATCCTGAAAATCCAGATATTTCAAAATGAACCAGATATATAAATTGTTGGACGACAATAAAAAATGAAACTGCCGTATAAATAACTGATATTTCGTAATCCAACAGCTTCACGTACGACGTGCTGTCGACTGGACAGTAAGGATCATCAGCTCATTTTTCCGTCATCCACTGGCTTGGAGATTGATATTTATATATCAGATACTTTTAAGGAGCGCACAACACATCTCAGAATATCACATCCCAAATATATATATATATATATATATATATATATATCAAGTACCGCCGGAGCCACGGCAAAGCACGGAAAGTATTGGTTGCCCATCAGGACCTACGGTTGGTCAATGGGCTTTATACTGTCCCATTGTCCAAACCGAAGTAGAAGGTTGACTTCTGGAATGCTACTCTGGTTCAACCTATAAGATAATGGGATGACCCAGGGCTTCGTAACCCAATGGAAGCCGTTGATTAATTGCTCAGTTTATATAGCCTTCAGATGGGGGCAGATATGGTGGGGAGTTAGCACACCCGGCCATCACAAATGTATGCTTCATATGTCCCCCAAGGTTGGTTTGGGACCACTGTATTCATCTCCCCTAGAATGATTACCAAAGATCAGTCGACTCATTCGACATTCGCTTTAGTCTTTGCATTCTGGTACAAAGACCTCACCGCAAGAAGGGAGTGTATAGGACTTTCTCAGCAGTCGACAGTCACAGCGCACGGTCATTTGGGGGCGATTTGGGAGGCGATCGGTCAAATAAGTACTTCAGAAACCCACCCAGAAATGTACTGGGACGTCTGAGGACAGGGAATGAAATACAAAGCGAAAAGTGATCCACATAGCTCAGCCGTCAGAGCGCATCTGACCTTAAGAAGATGGTTTTACTTTTGATAAAGAACCGTTAAATTCGATGCACTCAGCCATTTTCTGTCACAGTATTCATCCTAATAGTTTAATGGTATCACTTATCGCTGGATTTCATGCCATACATACCGAAGCAGTCGCAACAACTCGTATTCATACAGATCAGCCGGTCACGGAAATCGTATAAGCAGATGAGCTCCATCTTAAGAATTTCTCATTCTTGTTCATCAACTTCACGCTGAAATTCGCACTCCAGAGTACTAATTGCATTCCGCTTAAAACCTGTGGGAAGACTAGCTTTGACTCATGCACGCTCGTAACTACGTTCTGGCTTGTTGTTGAGACACTTTTCGACTGAGCACAGAGAAGTCTAGCAATGCATCCAACTTGTTCTACGTTCGCTGCGTGTGTCATTTGGTTACACGTTGATTGAGATGAATTTATTCCTCGTCGACTGGAGGACATATACCACGACCTGACTCAGGAAACTAAAAGGTCAATAAATGAATGATACAAAAAATCTAACTGCAAACTCTGTATTTTGAAATGAGTACCAGTATCGTCGACTGGTGCTGACGGAAACCAGCAACGCACCGTCGACCAGATAGTCTTACAAGGTTACACCTGTTTTTTTTTCTCTGATTCTGCAGGTCATGGTTCTCTGTGCTCACCAAAAGTGGGCGGCTTCGAGCAGACACGGTTCACTTCAGCTTCACCACACACAAGAATACGAGTGAGAATAAATAAAAAGCCTACCGAAAGATTAAAACTCATTGAGACGATGGTCAGTACCCATAGATGACAAGACACGAAATCGAAACTACCACTTACCGTAGTGATTGGAAAATGTAGTACGCTATCCATGTACTGGGGAACACAAACCAAAAGCGTGTAGTTTGACCAACTGTCCATAAAATTACACAGCATGAGTAACCAAACTTGAGGAGTGGTGAAAATTCGACGCCACGGTACAGTCAGATCATTGCAGCGATGCTTTTCCGGTTAATGAATAGGAGACAAACCGGGAACACAACAGCGAGAGAGATATCAATCCCCACAAATGAATTGAGGAATAAAAGAAAATAGGGTAGTATATCTACGCTGACGAGCGTGCGCTCGCCATTTGGATTACATAAAAATAGTCTCGGCTGACGCATAGGCAACACGTCATATACATGAGGCGAATATATACACACACGCATGCACGCACGCGAACTTAGGTGTCCACACTACTTGTGCTTTGAATCCGATTCGCACTCGATATGTACCAGACTATGATAACATGGTTCTTGTGACGGGCTCCGCTGCGTATACCTGAAGCGCAGGTGAGGTCATCCAGACCGTCGCTCTTACTTATATGCGAGTTGTTTGAGTGCCCAAATGCCGGAAGCGCTGATTACTGCTTCATGTACAAATAATTTATTGCAGGTTTAGATACAATGTACAGGTTTGATTTTTTTCCTTTGTAACTGTGGCTGAGAAACTCACTTCGGTGTGTTTCAACGAATTTTCAATGTGATTCTTCTCATCAACACTAATCCAATTATGCGAATTGGGGGTTTCACTAACGAAGATGACCCAAAACGGAAGCCACAGAAAGGCCAGGATTCCTGCAGCAGAAAAAGTCAAACTTCCGTGACAGAAAGGTAAGCACACCGTTTGCAAAATTCCATCATGCAAGCATAAATAACTACACAGCAAACAGCATGAAAACGAAAGGTATCGTCATTTTTCCCGAGAGTGGGGAGGAGATCGAGATTAGCAATGGTTAGCTTGTCACCTAGGAGTTAGGGGACACAACAGCGAGAAAAGCTTTCCCTTATACAGTCACCTGACAGTTGGAATTTCAGGGCTCACCGTAGCACCAGTGGTAGCAGACGGTGACAACCGGATTTTTCAACTACAATTCAAAATCCAGTTTTTACGCACGACCACTAAAGTTAGCAAGTAAACAGAAAGGCGTGTAGTGATAACCAAAAATTGAATGATGACTCATGAAGTGGAGTGTGATGCCAAAATCCGAGGAAAGATTAGATAATTTTACAGGGTTTTGAGAAGTGAGTGTGACCTTTCGACCACTTCCCACATACTAATGAGACCTTGTGGTTCTACACTACTTCACGTTTCAGCCTCATGGTTCCCGGTTCTTCTTCCTCTCCTCTCGTGAAGCCGTGCACATCAGATTTTTTCCGATTTCACACATCAACAAGTGCAGCGGGTAAGCATCACGGCAAAAAAGGTCAGATAATCCGGTGTTGAAGCCGATTAATTTACCTCTCACCTTAAGCAGAAACATCAGTGACAATTAGTGTGTACATGAGTGCGTAACCTGTGGAGTGCATGGGAAATTGCACCAGGATAGCGCTGACATACCACTCAGTTTCTGTCGAACGACTGAATAGTTGACCCGCTGCAACCATACGATCAACTGTGCTCGAAAAGTGTGTGTTAGTACTATTCGCTCGCGCATAACAGACGCGTACATGTCTGTTGACAGACGAATAACAGTTATGACTGTAACGGGATGAGTGTCGCTCGTGGCACTGCTTTTTGGTCATGCAGTATGTCTGTGCCAATAAGACAGGCGGTCATTACAATAATTCCAACGTGGTAGCTTTGAAAAGGCCGAGTAATGGATGCACAAGTTTATCCATTGACCGCAGAAATTCCGCAAACCGCATGTGCCAGCTGGATTGATCCTCGCCGACTGAACGGCGCGCGCACCTCCAGCTCATCTATGTCGGACGCTGTAATCTGAGCACTGAAAACAGTCACCTAAAGAGGAAGTTTAGAATTCAGATTTACAACCAATGACATCCCCCTGATGTTCCCGTTGCCACCTACCGTGTGTTCAAAAGAGAAAGAGAATACGACTAATGGAGAGCAATCAACTGCAACGTAATAGGTTGAACAACTAGTTAGCAGAGAAAAAAGTTCGAACGCCAGAACCCCAAGGGCTGCGGGATTTAGCCACATCATCAATGGTCTCAAAAAACCGGCTGGAGGGGAGGCGCGTGAACCCGAACTTGGTAGTCTAACTGCACCTGCAAGGGCTAATCCATTTTTTAGAGTTTTCATACCTTTTTGTCGACTGACTACCTGGGTCCAAATTCCAACCAGCAACCGTCAGCGTACAGCCAAGCAACCGATCTACTTGCGTGCGTTGAAATTATTCTAATCACCTCAACCTATTCCTACTCAATACTTTTTGCGAATATTCAACCCAAAGATCCGGAATCCTATGCCTAACGCCAGAGCTATTGAGATACTTCTCCCGACGTTTTAGGCCAGTGCTACGAAGACAACGGTATTCAAAAATCGAAAGTCTTCGCACATCTGTTCTCAATGGCCATGTTCCTGAGCCGCATGGGGCCGATTTTATTTACCAAACTAATTTCCGTGATTTTTAAAGGAGGACCTATCACGTTTTTGCAAATTGGCTTAGTCATCGGTTTCCATCAATCACTAGGATTGTTCCGTTACCCATAGTGAGCCTAGGAGTTTCATTAACCATGATTTCAGCACTCTGTCACCGGCCTCATAAAAGGACGGAGACGGACAACTTAGGGAAACCTTACTTCATAATGACCTCCACTGTTGACAAAATACTTGTATCCAATTACAATTTTCAACTGTATCAAGTAAACTGCTCCCAAAGTGCTCTGACGCTCCTGTGAGTGAATCAGTGATTCAGTGATTCCCTCACCATCTCATTTATCTTCAGTGACGAGGAGAACATGGACAAAAGTGTACTTACCTGACACATAGAACGGTAGAGGCCAGCCTCCGTTGAAAGGAGCTTCAATTAAAAACCCGCTGCAAAGCAACGCCAGCACCGTCCCAACAATATAACCTGATTAGTGGATTAAAAATACAGGCTCATCAAAGTCTATTGTCCGGGTTACATAACCAGCAGAAACAAACCTACCCTAAAAGATTAAAAGATGGCAATTAGGACAGAGGTCCCACTGCACACATACACAAATATATATATATATATATA
>LUCM01005695.1:12148-35361 GCA_008360955.1 Fasciolopsis buskii | reverse complement strand
CCACATTGTTATCACGGTGGCTAGGCCCATCACTCCAAAAGTACTTTCACATGATTGGTTCAATCCACGTATTGTAATCCGTTTGACCTTAGGCGTTCCTTCAAAAAGTCAAACGGCCCATCCATTGGATCGTTTTCATTTGCAACGGCTTTCAAACAAAACAGTTGGAATCAACGTTGTTCACGTCCAGCAGATTACCTGATTGGGATTCAACGAACGAGGATTGCTTGCGGTTACGTGGAAGATTTCAATATTTATATTTTGCTTTGCTTTAAAGTTGGCCCCATTGTGGGTTAGGTTAGGGTCATTTCTTGTTCGATGTTTGATTTATCTTAGGCATGAAAATTAAAGTTTCTATTAAAACTGCGTTTGTTTGATTAACTTACTGGCAGAAATTTACCTAGTGCTGCCTTTTAGATGAAGTATCATAAATACAATTTAAACTCTGCTCAGGGACAACACAACTTCGATTGAGCTGAGTTGTAATGACATCGATCTTGTGGAGACAGTCGATTAATTTCGGACCTTATTTTCTCGAAGATCTACTTTGACGCTTGATAACAATTTGGCGAATTTGTTCGGTTGCGCTTGTTTTATCGCACACGGAGCTTGCAACCCTTTCCTCTTCAATGTTTGCAACTTATTTCGGGAGTCCCCCCTTCGAGGGTCATTTCCCATTCACTCGAATTTTCTGTACCGATGGGAAAGGCTTGCGGCGTTATATTGCCCGTTTCATGGGTGGCTATTTTCAGGTCGATAATCTTCCGAGCTAGTTGATTGGACTTTGTCAACCTCGGCTCCAGAATCCGACAGAAGACATGTTCGGGGTCGCAGTACGGACGTCTTTTAAAGATTTATGTTAAGAAAATGTGTAGTTTTGCTGCACCATGAGGGACCCAGGCCATCAACTGTAAAAGATTAACTGATTTTCGCGTTTGGCGTAAATTCGAAACGCAAAATTTCCGAAACGTTCGTTTCCAATCGTCGGATTTCTCTTTGTTCTTCATCTGGAACGGTTATCGCAGTGAGAATTTGTGGAAAACCACTTTGCCGCCAAAACAATAAAGCGTGCACAAGCAATGCACACTAAACGGCGTTGACACAACCCGTATTACAAATTGACCACTACGGTGTGACCATTAGGTCATGTGATTTGCCTTTCTCTTGCTGACCCCGCAAGTTCGTTTTTGCGTGGATATAAACATTCTAGTTTGTTTTATTTCGCTTGCTACATTTTGGCAGTAGGGCATACATTGTCTTTTTATAACGCAATTTTTCGTGAAGCCCTTGGAAAAGAAACCTTAGACAGACGGTGAAATAGGAAGTGCGAACGCCCTCGCCACCAACGGCTCTGGCAAAACTCCTGTTCTTAACTGTTTGAGCGATGCTAAGAAAGAAAAAAACAGATCACGACCGCAGTGTAGGATGGGATTACCGTTAAGGCAACTAAACATAAAAAGCTCCATGTCAGACAGTAATCAAACAAGGAAGTTTCAAAAACGAGGCGGACCCGGGATCAAAAGGGGCCCGACAGGTGCTCGGATTCAAAACACGCGGCACCAGGTGTAGATCAGAAAGAGCGCGTGGGGGCGGGACAATTACCTTGGTTTGATAGAACAAGCTGATTAGTCGATGAACTCAGTAGTGCGAACTGTAGACAGTTAAGTCGATGATGGGGAAGTGTAACCACGGAAAATCGAGAATAACAAGCGGAATTTAAATCTTCACGTTCTTTTCGAGGGCTCCAGTGAACAACCCATTATGTTTTATTTCAAACGCCTTCCAACTAATTCACATGCGGCACTGCTAGTATAGCCAGGAGGCAACCCAGAATCATAGGATAATCTGAAACACTTTTATTCGTTCTAGTGGTTTGCTAGGAACATTTAAAACCAGATTGTACACTTTGCAGTTAGTTTGAAAAGTCATGGTTTCTTCCCGAAACCATAATAAATCTTAAAAAGCGGTCATAAATCGACCAGCACGTAACAAGGGTCAGCCTGTTACACTAAAAAGTGGGTCGGAGTTTGGGGAAAAAAGAAAACGCTCAGAGTTGTCCGGAAAAACGTCGGTTGGTCGGTGACGATTCAAACTGTCTTCAAAGCAGAACTTTGTTCTTACAGCAGCAATATGCCCACGTCTACTTGGTCCAAGTTAATTAATTGTGACACTTAAATACCATCTGTAATAGATTGGAGGGTTTGCCGATGACATCATGTTTCTCTGCGACTCACGTATCTCAGTTGCAGCAGTTTTCCATCCACCAGATAATCACGCCCACCAACGCAAGAGGGTTCACAGCCTCTATTGAGACAGTGTTACGAAGTTCTAAACCAAGCTTAGTTCAAATCCAGTCGCATGGTGGATGACAGCGGTATATTCTCCGTTGAAACGGTGAATGCAAAAATCGTTCTTTCCTTTCGGGCCATCAAACAGAAAATAATGTAAGCACTCACCGGTCTGTGGTTCATGAGGCGAAAATCGTGATTTCCGCATATGTACCATTCTAGACAGGGAATCTAGGTCCTCGGGGCTACATTTGTTAAACACACGGAAATCAAGCCTTGCATGACAGTGTCGGACATTTAAACACCCCAAAACAAGGGGGACTGTTCTTTTGTTCAAACCTATATGCTGCGATAAGTTGCTGCTTTTGAATGTCAAGCTGCGGTGATTAAAAAGCCTATTGCAGAATAGATATTGCCTGTTTGTTGCGTGAGTTTCGTTTTCTCCGTTCTTCCAATTTAAAATGAAGTCATTTGCTTTTTGTTGAATTTTCAGGTTCGCCAAAACGTCGATTGTTTCCATTGATTTATTCTAATCTTCACATTCTTATTTTAACCATAATGGTCAGATTACCTAGATTTAGCGAAAACAAATAAATCGGACAGTCAAAACGGTTTGCCTTACCGTGCCAGCGATGTAATCGCTTACTTACGAAATCACGCTTTGAACCGAAGAGCATGCCGACATCCAACTAGCCGCCACTCCATTAAAACTTCGCAAATTTCCACCTACCTGACCATAGTCCGGAAAACCGTACTGTTGCCTGTGGTTTTTACCAAATCAGATGGAATCACCCATACATCTATGGGCAAGAACCCATCGCAAACGCGCACAATCTCACATCAGCCGAGCTTTCGCTTCGTTTATCACCATTATGAAGTATTTAGGGCTAACCAGAGGGCCTTAATCTCGATTCACCAATCTGGTTTGAGGGACCCAACGTGCCCCTTTTCAGCTTGTTCTCCTTGGAAACCACACTTTCTCCACTTGGTTCCTAAATCCAGCTGCCGGTTGACCTTGTGGTAACTTCAGAAGGGTCAACAAATTCGCCCCCACATTCGTGGTTCATACACGCTTTGCTCATCCCTGTCGGAACTGCACGCTGCTCTCTCTCTCGTCGAGTGCATGGGTTCCCTTTGCTTACAAAGCGGACGCTGCCAGAGAACATTGGGACATCCGGGGAATCACCGTAGACAATTTTTGAGTTAGTCAAGTTTGTGAGAATGTCTATTAGGCTGAACACTGAGTCTCAAGCAGTTCAAAGGTTCATGCAAGAAGTCACACGGCTTTCAGTGTCTAAGTAGATTTGAACTTGTAATAGCTTTCATCGCCGTTTGGTGAGTATTTCAGGTTGCCTTGTAATCATGAATAACAATGATGGCTTATATTGGGAAGGGACATTTTGCGGCCATGCTTCATATATTTGGTTGTTTATCACCTACTCACCGATTGCTGGTGGAAAGGTTCTACTGGAAGCTTGGATTCTGCTGATCTATCTGGATGATTCATACTTCAAAAGAAACTATACTTAAACATTACCGGCTGGTGCTTTCGGTTGCCACAATTTATTGTCCAGTTAGGAAACAGAAAGACTCTTACGCCTGGCCCGGCCTCACCGGCATTTGACTGGGGTAACACGCAAGATTATCAGGGCAGAAAACAATTTGGCAAAGTTCCGTGCTAGTACTATAATTTAACAACCGCGAAGGGTTAACGTTATCAGGACACAACTATGCTACTAAAAGAAAAAAACCCATAGCATTCGACGATTATTCTCACTATACCGGAACCAACCGATTCGCCACAACATGGACTATTAAACGATCCAGAACGATTGAGCAGTAAATCGAATTTTACCGCACCACCGATATTCATATGAACAGTGATAAACAATGAATTCCTTTAAACTTTTTACTTTGACGCGCAGCACTAAACCGACGTTGAAAAAAACCAGGCATCAACTGGGCTGATGAGCACCACACACACGTAGAAACACCGATTAGTTCGGATCAAGGAACTGACACTGTGCTGCAGAGGTCTTTCCAAAGGATGCCCGATCCACTGCAGGGACTCTTTGCTAGTTCCTCTAACTGTATTACGGTTCTACCGTATATGTGACACAGGTGAATTGGCTGCAGGGATAAACCACTCTCATTTTTCCTATTTACTTACTATTTCCATTTCAGATCATTAAATACCATTATTCTCGTTTTTACGCGGCAACACACCGCCACTGGGAGGGACAAAAGGTACACAAACACCACCCGTCTTTGAATAACCGAATTTTACGTATTCATGACAGGCCTTCGGTAGTCAAGGGGAACATAGAGATCATTGGTGACGATTCGCTCTAGCAGTGAACGATCGCGCGATCTAAATACGAAATCGAGAAAAACCGGTTAACTCCATCTGCCTCGACTTCCCTCATCCATAACAAGGAAGAGATACTCTACCGGTAACTCTCATAACAGTCGATTCGCCGCCCAACGATCACACTTGGTAGGTGTTGATAAAAGATGTATCCGACTAGGTGGTTGATCAGTTGTGGCGTGAATAGAGTGTACGTGACTGATAAAATATTGGGTCACGAGTCACCAGTTAGAATTGTCCATTCAAAACGTTCCACCCATCCTCTCTTGCCGTAAATTCCATCAAAATGAAAAATTACCCAAACTTGTGAATCACGAATTCGAATCACGTACCTGCTTCCAGGCGGATTCATTGAACGCTGTCTCGGACACTGGTGATCATTCCGGCCCAAACGGGTGATAGAGGCAAATATCCACAAAGAGAATGTTGCCGGGTACCGGAGCACTAAATACTCGATGGATTTACGCACTTAAGTAGGATTCGCATCAGTTTACATTAGAGCAACATCAAAGCATGATGAACAACCATAAAAAAGAAAATTGTAGCTTGGCCGTTACTGCATTTATGAAGCATGCAACTACAGTAGCCCAAAGTGAATCCATTTATTGGTAGAACCCATTAAGGGGTCGGACACGCATGAACCGGGTAAAACGGCAATGGATAAGGATTATAGATCTAAATCTTATCTCTACTATTGGTAATTGTGAATAATTAAAGGTTGATGAGAGTTACCGTGAGTTAGCAGTCAGATTCATCTGAACTCCATAGCACTGACGCAAAAAATTCAATGATGAGCTATCCCAAAGGATGCAGAATGAATGCGGATGGCGAATTAATGAACTGAACGAGTAACGGTTCAACGAAACCACACGCAAAATCCCAAGGATGTACTGCAATCAGGATGCTATGATTTCACGTGATGCGCGCCCACACAGCCTATACGTAACAGTCACACGACAATATGTGAGGGTGGACAGGCAATAATACTGTCTGGTAAGATAGTGGCAAGAATCATCGGTATTACCGTAAACTCATACGTGATCGTGATCCAGTCTGTGTCCGACTAACAGCTGTGACTGGGCCAATCGTCGCTGTTTGGTGCATCATTTGAATTTGTCAGATAAGCCAACAACAGAAACTAAACAAGATATGGTCTGACAGTCACCGGATCTCCATTACGCTCCTAGTCTTACATTAGGCGGATAAAATCACACCATTTATACACGTATTACAATGCGCGTATAATCCTTGCGGATTTAAAAAATAATAATTTTCGGCACAGGACCTCAACTTTGGATACACTGCGTATAGATGGACTTTCCATTCATATGATTTCTAATGCGTTAACCTTTAAAAGATAGTATCTGTCATTCTAAAGAAGGGTGTGCCAGTGTCACGAATCAAGTCCGTTCCACAATTTAAGTCCACGTTGGTACAGTTGTTTACTCTTTACTACTGCTTAGTTTAATCGGTCAGTCGACACAACTTTCTATTCAGCCTATTTTTGTCTCTGGAATTTATCTACTTTTTCGTCATATCGTTGTCCCCACAGCTTAATCCAGTTTCAATAGCCTTCACCTTCTTTCATTCATCGGGTCCTTGCACATTCCTTCGGGTTGGCGTCATGTTTCTCGTGTCCTTTCTGTTACTCCCTGTCCCTTCTCTTCGTAGGTCTACCTACAAAACTTAGCATGTACTGTGTTTCCGCGCTGGAGCTGCCATGTTAGTCCATATAATGATATTAACCGTTGGTTCTCTACCGCGACAACCACACAGCTAACCAGGTGCCTTTCTTCCTTAACGGGTCTTCCGTATTAACTATTCCATTGGTAAATTTCCCCCGGGATGTAAAAAGTGATTTTCGCTCTCAATGCATTTCTGGGCCCCTTTCCGAGGTGTATTTTGGAGCTCTTGGGCGACTAATTATATCATTCTGGTGTCGCCTTGCTCTAATTTCACCCCACAAGTATTAGTTATTCGTTACATACACTGAATTGATTTGTATCCAATTAAACAGGATACTCACCGGTTTTTATTGACTTGGGAATTGAGTGTGTTTTCTGCGAGCTGCTCATCAGCTGGATAGAGATTTGATCACAACGGGAGTCGCGGTCCATGCTGGCCTCCCAAATGGCGAAGTGCGACTTTATTCAATTCTACACGTCACAACACCGGCTACCTGGCGACCGCCGATTGACAATATTTTAATTCTTTTGTGGCGAATTGGAGTTTGAGTAATTCTCAAGCTGAATAAGTACGTTTTGTATTGTATGTTGCGTTGCGTGGTAGACTTCTGCTAGCTAAGAAACTACCATTTCATTCAACATCAAAAAAAAAGAAAAATGAATTTAATTACATGTAAAAAAACTAAAATAGTCAACGTCTAAGCAGGCAAATGTTGGACAGTGGGCAAAATGTTTGCAGTCATGAAATTCTGAACAAGGCTCTCTCGTAATTTCTCTCTTCTTGACCGAAATGCGTGCCAAGTGTGGAACAGTGGAATTGCGGTAAACATTAGTACGATAAAGAATCAGGTCATATTCTGAATGTGTGGATGGTTGCTTAGTGGCAAGAAGTCAGATCATTATGCTTGAAGTGAGCATTATTTACAAGATTTTTGGTGGATAATTTCTCAATGACCTTGATGTGCAACGCACGTGATTTATCAACAAGAGAGCCAAAAGGCGTAGTAGAAACACTGATGGGCAAAAGAAGTAGCGGCAAGTTATTTTGCGCCAAACTGTTTCGGTCTGCGGATTTCAAAAGACAGGCGACGTATACGCTTCACGCAGTCCAAAAAATGCGAAGACCATCACAAACTGGTGTAAACTGTAACATCCACCTATTTTCTAGATTCTGAAAAGACGGGCAAGAAAGAATAAAGTGCGTTGAAAGTATTTGGATGTACCAGAGTGAAGACCAAACTAAGAAGAAGAAAAGTTTTGAATACTACGCGAACTTCCTAAAAGAAGTGCAGAATATGGCCGACTGGACATTAGCTGACAGAGTATCACATTATCTGGATAATTGGGAGGTTGTACAGGTGGTCCAGTAGATAAATCACTAAAGTGAACCAATGAACGGATAAGCCAAAAGAGCAGTATTTGAAGAAAACCAAAAAGTAGTTTTTCACTCATAAAGCTTAGAAACAGGACATCTAAAAAGCTCGAGGTTATGGAGAATGAGCGAACGGGAAACCGAGTAGAAGGCAGCGGACTAAGTGGATAGGGCGGACTGATTTTACGGAGCTGTTTAAACTTTCGGAAAAAAATTCTAGAATGAAGCTACCACATCCAGAATACAAACGTTTGATTGACAAGTAAGCTGAAGTGGACCATTGGGAGTATTGAGACAGGAATTCAAACGACTGAGGAGAGCACGTTCAGTTGGTATGACCGCAGAAAAGTTAACGAGAATGGTGAGAAATTTTTTTAGATAAAACGATCGAGGTTGTGTGTTTGTGAATGGAAACGGCCGTTGTAGATTCCGGTGGAGCTCGGCGAGCATCGGTATCAAAGGGTTTGTTAACTAGCTCAGTCATAGTATTCAAAGAAGAACTTGATCTCATTTTGGATGGAGAGGAAGATAGGCCATCTTGACCAATTAAGAATGCAGTTTTGCAGGGTGGATGAAGCTTGGAATGTTCCTCCAAAGAAAAGGGTTAAACTTTTGGAAAAAAGACAGTATATAGGATAACACGGCAATAGAGGAATATATTGTCAGCACTACCGAATTATTTATTCTGTCGTGCTATTACATATCAGTCGCAGTGAGCAAATGTCACATCAGAATCGCAGTATTTGAATCACCAGGACGAGGTAGAGCAGCCGATGTGAATTCAAACAACAGCTGACTGTAGAGATGACAACGAGTATATGGTATCACGTAAGATTTCCCCTCTTGCCGTAATACCACTTTCATTCAGGGATTTCATTGATGGATTCAGTTTTCTTCTTGTCCACCAACTACCGGTATTCAGTACTTTTTTGACATCTGCGTCAAGTTGTCTCACATCGTCCGATTGTCTGTGGTCGACAGCATTTTGTGCTGGCCTGGAGATAAACCCTTCAAAACTTAGTCCGTTATGACCTCGCTAGACTTACTGCACGCTGTCCACGTCAACGAAGAAACAGTAAAGGAAACGCATCTTTTCAAATGCCTAGGTTTTACTGTCCAACACGACCTGCTTCTGTTGTCGTACTCAGGGTAAACCTGTCACTTCCGTGGTCAATAAAGATGAGACTGGCACTATTAGGACGGATATGGATGACTTAAGTGTTTAGTCGGTTTCCGGAGTTCACGGGACTGTAGAAAAAACTGAATTATGCAAAGTACAGACCTCGCTGAAGATCACAGTGCATGGACGGCTGCTGTCAAAACATCCAGGAAGCTGACTTATCATACCTGGATCGAACGACGTTCGGAGTCCATCGAGAAGCTCGTGCATCATGTGATGAATTTATGTATGAAATTGTATACATACGCCCATCTGTCGTCTTGCAAGAACCATTAGCATAAAAGTAACGGAAATATGCACGTCTCTATGAGTTGTTGCCGCATACAATTACGCAGATAACAGGTCACATCCCCTCATCTTATTCGGTTATCCGGATTAACCAACTCGCAACGGTTCACTCCACAATCCCGTAATGGTCATCACAAGTTTGAGACGTTCCAAATATTTGTTATCTACACTGCAGCAGTCGTGTTCTGCAGAAAAAATGATACGTTCGTGATATGTTCCGAGATCAAGGGGATCAGCTTGAAAACAGAACCAGATGAATAGTGTACAGAAGTCACATTCAAAAAGGGATCCTCTTTTTGTAAAGATTTAAAGAAACAGGTTGCTCCGACAATTTTAGTGTGCAGTTGTAAAAGTGATGAATCTGGATGCTCAGTTCGAGTTTTGCGTGCGGTTGTCTTTTTGAGCACCGTCAATGACCAATAACAATAGACTAAACGAGGCTCACGTGTCTCATTCGTTTCCAGTTTACCTGATGCGAATCTCCCTTGCAACGCAATTGGCTTGAATTTTCAGCTGCCTCAGATGGACCTTGGCTGCCGATCGGTGATATCATGTGTGAGTGATATGACCTGCGACCCTCTGCTCATCCACTTGAACCAAGTGAACCAGATTCCCACTCGCCCTGCCTTCACCCTCTACCAGTGCCTAGATTTGCTACCCCAATCCCCACAAACATTGGCCTACTAACCGAGGGTCTATATGACGTTTCGTTTGATCTGGTTATCCGTAAACCTTCTGTTCGCCGGACCCATTCTACCTAATCTAACTTACACGGTGTTGATTATTTATACCGTTGTTCTCACTAAGGTTCAAATAAAATCCTTTTTGCTTTCACATACAGTCTTTCTATGATTTTCTCGTGTTTTACCCTGTTTTATTCCGATCGGTGACTAGTTGCGACCGATTCCAAATACCGACTCCGAAGAGTCACTTCACGTGCCACCCCTTACTTTCGCCACGCGACTTCACTCCTGGCTTTTATGCATGCGTTCGTAAGTTCCCTCTAATCAAGTGCCTGAAACCTGCGTGAAGACCCGGTGTTCATTGCTGCTTCAGATTTCCTTTAATGTGGGGGGCAAACCAGGATAGTGTTATTCATCCTTGTTCTCATTTGTTTCGCGTTGTGCCTGGGTGTGATTCAAGTCACCGAGTGTCCATCCAAGCAACATCATTTCTGTGTGCCACTGTTTCGTTCATTGACGTTCAATTCAGCTTCAACCCATTTCTGATTACTGGTTTTACAACATCGCAAGAATAGGAATAGATGCTGGTGTTGTGTCAATGCCGCTTCCAGTACAGTGATCCGATATCCAGAGCACGGGTATTTCATCTTGTTTATGTGTGTTCAGAAAACTTCCGGTTTCTCCTCCTCTTTGGTTAACTTTCGGGAGTAAAACCCAGGCGCATGGACCATTAACGATGAGCTCACTAGATTTGTTTACGTCAAATGGCTCAACTCTTGAATGACAGTCTGCAACATGTGAATTTTAATGCTTTAGACCCCTGCCAAGTAATCGTGTTTATCTAATTTCACACTACTTGACAAAGATGTCTCACTAGACGAGGAAAGCTCTTGGTGTGGGAGCACTAAAACGAGCCGAGAATAGTTCGATGCTTTATCAATCTGTGCTTACTTTATCTGATGGATCAGTATCGTAGGGGAATGCCCAGCGGTGACCAAGCGGATAAAGTCGTGGCGTTTGGACGTGAAGGTCACGGGTTCAAATTCTCCCACCGCCGGTCAACTTCCCCACTTGGCAGCCCTATGATAGGTACGGATCCCTTCCTGAAAAATGATGTACATTGTTGTTTCATTAATAAAAAGGAAGTAAAAAATAAAGATAAATAATACGGAGCCACAGCAGTAACTCCGACTGCTGTCCAGTCGACTAGTCCACTTTTCATTCCACACTCTAGGTTTCCAATCTGGATCTCTTGAATCCTCCAGCACCTTCTTCGGCCATTTCATCGTTTGTTTACATCTTTTGGTCGAATTCAATCCGCTTGGAGGAATGCTATGCACTTGTTGTACTACAAACAAAAGCGGGAATGGGGCTTTTTTAAAATCCGAAGCCATTAGAACAATACTTTAATATCAAAAATAAGTCAGCCGCCGCTATCCGGTGCTGGTAAGTAAAACAAGAATGTAAGAGCGACATCTTACAAATGACAAGATTGGTTTATTTAGAACTAAGTGGAAGTGTGATCCTGAGGGCTAACATTTTTATGTCTATGATAAATTTTCAGACAGTATTGCTGTCTTCCCCCACCACTGTCAGCTAGTTCCGCATTAATGCTCTTCCATTCTCCTATCTCCGGGTGAACCAAAAGTCTCATTCCTTACCTTATTTGTTTCGCGTAGATCGCGATCTGGTAGGGGGATATGTTGGTACTCACTTCCAGTGATAGTAAGCATGCATTTTTATTCGCTTTATTTGCTGTTTCATCAAGCAGCTTATGTTATCACGACGCGCATCAACATGTTGCTACGAAATTGAAAGCGTATCGGAGAATTTGTTTGCTATTCATCATTGAGTTTCTCTCTCCTTTTCACTCCAAAGTATTGCCAACCCATCGAATATCGAGAAGACACACACACGCATACGCAAGGGTATCAACCGGTGATTGTGAGCCCCTTCCCTGAACAAATTCCTCAACTGGCTGGTATCGACTGATACAGATTCATAATGTTTCCGTCACAGTGCACGTGCGTTTGTCACAACTCGCGTTCTCTCGTCTGCAGACATTGTGGTCGAGACGCGACGAGGTTTCCGTGATTCGCAGTGTATCATATTAAGTCTGGTTTCGGGGAAAAGAGGTGTGTCGAACACTGTCCTCTGTGATTAGAATCGAAAATGGCGGATTCGTGTGGGAGTCGAATCCGATACCGTGGAAGCCGATCCTGCCTCAACCAGGGGGATAAATTTGAGGCATAGGAGTTCTAGGTCTCAATTTACCCTAGGTTTTTAAGCACTGGTGCAATCGAAATCGTTCTTAATTCGAGTATCCACGCCACTACGTAGTCTGACAATATTCGTTTCACTATGCGTAACCTTTTCAGACCGAAGGAACATTCGCCACAATGGTGAGAGGGATTGTCAGTACGCGTGCAGGTAGCCAAAGTCAGTGGATGAATTTTACTAGACGATACCGGACCTGGTAGTGAAGGGGCACCTGTCATAGTTATTGTATGTGAACCATTTCCCATGGACCTCGCTAATGAATCTTTGGGGAGTAACTTCGTGTACAAGCCCCCGAAATCGACACAAGAAACGCTGGAGAACAGTAGGCAGAAAAAGGACAGAGAACCCTATTCATGCTGATCATACAAACTCTTCGATTTTTGCAAAGTCTCTGCACTTCCCGTGTATTTGTTGTGACAAGACTGACTGGGCTACCCCATTGGTTATCGGTGCTTGCGCGATGATGGAACGTGCTGGATAAACCGCAACCAATACGCAGTCGTGGATGCAATCCAATCGTGTCAGGCAGCAGGCAAGCACAGACGGTAAGACCGGCGCAAGACCGCTTTACCGCACTGGCTACCCGCTGCCAGCTGACACAATGAACTAATTAGAAGACAACGGTGTGAATATGCAAACTAAGGTCATGTGGTGAGTTGTGCTAACCAATCAGGATGAGCGGTCCGGATGTGAGGTAAAGCAAGCGAAATCCTTCAAACGAGAAGGACCAATCAGAGCGTAACCCGGACAACAATCGAAATAATAGCAGTCGCATAGGCACAATCATGCAAGAAAAACAGCCTAAAAATGTGCTGCGTTCTCAGTAAATATAACGAGACTGTTTGCCGGCTTAGCTTGGCTGTTCTGACCTGAGTTAGTGGGGGCTGACGTTACATATTCAGAGATAAGATTGACTGGCTAACAAGCAGACTTCGGGACAGTAATTAGTAGTTATCCAACCCATGTCACACCCTTTGTTTGTTCAAGCTGAAAGTTCACCTCCTTCCAGGTGTATAAAAACATTGTTCGATTGAATCTGACCTAACTTCCGAGTCTATCTCAGAGGGGAGTGGAATATTTCACACTGAGGTACAGCTGACCGGGTATGAAAAATACCTGGTAAGCGATTAACTGATAACGTCTAGTTTTATCAAACAGAAATCGGTCAAATTTGGGCCATTGCTTACTCTATGCGAACGGGACAGTTGGATCCCGACCGAATTTAGACCGCACAAAATGGTTGGTGCTAGTGCGGTACCACTACAATGTTGTACCTTTTCGTTCACTAATAAATGACCACCCACCCTGTCGCCTTGGACTTCTCCCATTCAGTCGAAAAACAAAATCTGCCACTTTGAGAGAAATCGATCCACCAAACATTGACCAATCGCCGGATTGAAGATCTTCGTGTTGCCGGGTCAGGAAAGTTTCGCCACTGTCTGGGAGCGGGAGTGAGAATACAACTCCTTCCATCCTGTGTGACCATCGGTCTTGGGTGAGCAAGGTTCACTTGCCATTTGATGGTCGCCGATCGTGACCGGAAAGGCTAAAGTGCTTGTACCACTGGTTTTGGTTTACGTGAGCCGGATGGTGACTGATTTCGTCGTAGCGAAGACGCGAAGTCGGACATGTATTGGGCGATATCAGTCAAGCGATTAGTGCAGAAAATCCATTTAATTCCCTTTAGGCTGTCCCGACTTACTGGTCAGCAAATGACGGTCAGAAAGGATGATCGGGTTGTACACTGACTCACGCTCCCAAACAGTAAAGAATCTTTCCTAATCCATCTTAACGAAAACCTTCAACCCGGTGATTGGTCAATGGACCTATCAGACTGATGCATGAACTGTGACAGCACGTATAGGATTCATTATAAACTTATTCGTCCTCCAACATGTTTTTTCCCGCAACCGAGTCTCATTGGGAACTGAAATTTGCACAATACAGCTAACCATGTCGAGACCCAAGTTGCACTGCGAAGGTTATCTAATCCAAGCTGACTTTACTACTGCACTCTTCGATTTAATCAACCTCCTTTCCTGCGATGGGGGACCAGTAAATCGACGAGCAAGAGGAACCGCAGTCTTTCTCGCGATTTCTGTGCCTTAAAGCATGCGGTTTCTTTGCCTTTGCACATGGTATCTCTAGCCTCAGTGCCTTAAAATACTTGGAAATTATCCCGAGTGGGACAGGAGAACACTGAGACAAGCATGCTTGTTTTCGGCGTTTCACTAAACTATTTTCAGCCACGTGGGAGTTGTCAAAATTAATCGGGTTTGTTTTCGAAATATTCGGAATTGTGTAGGAATATGCCCCTGCTTCACATGACTTCTCAGGAGTACATCTATTCACAGACTGTTAGGCAGTATGAACGCACCAAAGTTCAAATGTAAGATAGAACACATTTCACGCCTATGCGAACGAACAATTCTGACGTAGCTCTGGAATAATGTGGGAATTGACGTAGTGGCCAAATGTGCCGCGTTAGGTACTAATTAGAATAGAAGTAACGGGAAAGGCGCGAAGCCTTGATTGGTGGTTACTACAATGCGCCCAGAATCAATGGTTAGATGTGGTCCACGCATTACGTCTAGATTGCCTAACAAGTTGTGTAATCTGTGGCAAAACTAGACGGACCCTCACCCGAATTGTACTTTACTTGGGGCCAACAAACTGGTATTTTGAGATTTTCCACACTAGAGTGCTGGGCTTACCAGTGTATAGTGCTTCGTCCTTACGAACTCTCGGGGCCTAGAATTCGTCGGATAGCTCCAAGTGTAAAGGCAGTCCAGAACGAAGCTTACTTTCACTTATCCGATGGGATGGGTATGTAAATCGACGAATCGCCACTGTTTTTCACTGACTGATTGCTACCGACCAAGCTGAGTGGCTGTGTTACTAAAGAACATTGACAAGAAGTTCATTGTTAGAGAACTCGATGAATACTGAAGAAGAAGCAATCTAACGAAGTCAGAAAGTCTGTTGTTTAGTGCGCTCGGAATGGAGGCAGTCTGAGTTGTCTCCCACTTATTCATATAATACCACGATGAAGGTCCGAAACGCGTCTACAATTTCATGGTGATTTTGTCCACAGTTTATGCGCCGTAGTGGATGACAATACTGAGTGTTCTTTAATTCAAATGGAAATGAAATTTTGAAGTTAAACTGGGTGGTATAAAAATTATTCCATCACCAGACGACAGACAGACAGACTTGTACGAGACGAACGTTAATCGTACAATCAACGAAACGCAACCGAGTTGATGTAAACGTAAAAAGAGCTAATTTCGCACGGGCGTATCACCAGGAAAGGCACGAGGAAAATGTTGGTTCTTTATCGGGGAAATAACTCGATATTTGGTGCGCACATTAATACGAATGGTCAAAAGTGGCTAAGCGTGGCATTCGATTTGCTGCTTCTTGCGAGACAGGTCAAAGTGTTGATTTGCATTTCTGTTCTAAGAAGTATTCGAATATGAATGCCCTCTTCGACCGACCTAAAAGAATGTAACTAGATATTAAAGCTTCAAAGAATTTGTAAAAAAATTTTAGAGCTTTTTCTGTTGTGCCGTTTAGTAAGCAACTCATTCACGGGTCTGAACACAATGAGTGAGCCAAAAAATCCCATGATCAAAGGTGTTCAAAACACTCGCATCGGAATGTTTACTCATTTCGCGTGTGAAACCACGCGTCCCCTACTACGGTCTTGTCCTGGTGACCAAAGATGCGGTAGCCAGCGAAGGAATTGTCGTTTTTAAAGATCACAGATTTCAATACTGTTAACACGAAACATATACCGAACCTGAGATTACACTTATCTTCCTTTCTGGTTGATCGCTGACTGGTTGTGAACACCGAAGCGTCTTTTCATACGTCAATATGGCTCTCAAACAGATGGTGGAATCTCTGACTTGCATTATGAAAAACTGAGGGGAAACTTCAAGGGCAGAAACCTGTGTGTGTGTGTGTGTGTGTGTGACCAATGGTAAGCAGTCGGGAACACGACAGCGGCCTACAGCCTGCCCAAGACAGTAGATTACTGGCTCGGTAATTACTGATGCCGCATCTTGCAAGCATCTGATAACTCAGATGTCACTTTGCTGATCCGGATGTTCACTCAAGTTCCACGACATTCAGATGGGGTGTGTCCGAGCTGGTATTTAGCTTAATTAATTGAAAACGATTTATGTTTTGCAGGCAGGTCGTGAACATCCGCGTGAGAAAATTGGTAACCTTGACAAAATCCTACCTCCCTCTCTCCCCGTCGGTTGGAGATGTTATAACGTCTTTGTATGTAAACAATAACCCTATCTCTCTGTTATTGCTGTAATTGTATGGGTGTAGTCTAGTGAGTGTCATGCGAACGTGTTTACATAGTCTTTACTGTGTACTAGACTATCACGAATTTCATAATTCTTTGTAAACAAAGCAGCAAAGCAACCAACAATGCTGTCTTACAAAACCGAGGCCGGTCGACGCGACTAGATTGCAAATGAAGTTCATATAGTTCGGGGGTGTGGTTTTGTACTGACAGATGCACGTTTCGTTCGGCAACCTCGGCCAAATGGGCACCGTTTGAGGGGAGTAGAATTTCACACGCGACTTCGATTTGCATTTGTCAATCTGTCATCACGGTTGCATATGTTCATGCGCGATAAAGTTCTCGGACACCACCGGAGGACATTTTCTTGAAAAATTAAATCCGTTTATTTTCGCCTTAGGTTTACGCTGCTCCCACAATTAATCCAACTCGGACACAGGCAATGGCACCGGCCAGATGAGCTCGGTGTTAACGATGCATTCAATTCTATGTATTTTCGTCTGTTCCGCATCTATACGACCAATGAAGCACCCCCCATGTTTGTTTCTGTCTTAATAGAACATTTTGTGCATTTCTGTATGTCATCGTGAGAAGTTTCCGGAAGTAGTGTTTAACTCATATGCTCATGTAAAACACTTCTCACAATGAATTTCGATAAAGCCTTAGATGATTTTCGGCAGCGAGTAGCCCGAAACGTGATTAGAAATTCTGGGACTACCTGTCATTCTCCATTGAGTTGGTTTGATTGATTTGTAACGTATGAACACGAGGATTATGCATATGAATTACAGCGATGTTCACAGAGAACAGGGAACAGTGATTTCGTAGTAATTCATTTCTGATACTCTTTTTCAAAGTTAGCCTCGTGGGTAGAATGATTGATAACAATCAGCTAACTTCACTGTGATTAGTTGTTCGGTGATCAGTCAGGTTGTCTTCGACATACACGTAACCATTGCCTACAACTACTGGGGTCCTCTGGCAGACTCGTGAACAGTGCCGCTGTTGTTTGATGTCAGTAACTGTTAGGTTTACCAATGCGTATGCAGCTATACGTACGTATATTTGTTTGTTTAAAGGGATACGGTTACGAATAGCCACTGGCGTTAAATGACAAATTTGGATCAGATGAAACGTAACATAAACAAATTTAAATAGCCTCCATTTCTCTATGACTTTGCACTTCCGTCTGGGCTTACCCATAAGTTAGAGCTAGTGCTATTCCTTGGTTATTGTGGAAGGACAACATGAATTTCACGTGACTTTAATCAATGCGGATTCTAACTTAGGCCAAGGAACAATTGGATGCCGTGGAAGTAGAGAGCACCATACATTTAAATTTGTTCTAAGATAAATGGCCCATTAAGCGGAACATACCATTTTTCACTTTAAACAGAGAGCATTTCTCAATGAACTCGAAATTACACACGTAAGTTTATTGTTCAGTACCAGAGTGCAAACAAAATATTTGGCAGGTTATACAAGCAACCTTTCTCAAGACTTGTTTTATTTGCTCGTAAAATCTGTAGTGAGAAATGTTACACGAGATTCGCGAAATGTCGATAACTTACCATTTGTTCTGACTATGCTGCATAATTTAACCGAAATCGGTTCTGACGCGTTAACCCAGAGTTTGTTGTTAGTTTTCGTTGCTGCCTTGGATCGAGTTGCAGAGATTTTGTCATTTGTTCAAGTCCTACCTTTCGACACGGTGTAGTCATTCGCCCCACATCGTTTCTTTCTACTGTGCTACTTTTGTTTTAGCCGATTGAGTAGTACTCCAAAGGCCAGCAACAGTAATGCTATGGACTATCTGCCCGCCCGTGACTATCCGTCCGTTGGAGACAACAGGTCAAACACAATCACTGAGCTACCGAATACCATGATCAAACTACTCTATTTTTGGTTTTATTTCACTTTTCTGTTAATCATGTGATCTACTTCTCTGTCACAACCAGGTGCTGATATTGGTCGCGCGTTCAGTCGTGACGTTTGTGTGTAAGTTCTAGCAAAAGCGTTTAAGGGAATGCTTGAGAAACAATCCTAACGGGGTCAGACTACAGAAATTTGTTGGTGAAATTAAAGGTTTGCCAATGACAGGAATAGCGGTCGCTGCTAACCGTTGTTTAGGTTCTTTACCGTGACTCTACTGTCGACGCGGAGACACTGCCAGGGTTAGGACCATCAGTCTGCTGAAGCCCCTTCATGAAAAACAGGTCTGTCAGGAAGATTCCCAATCCTATTCCAGTCACATCCGTCTGGAGCAGTGATACAGAAGCACGAACGGTTTGGAAGCGGCAGGAAAATTGTCCACATTTATTTTTCTGCATTTACAATTCAAGCCAGCTGGGTTTTGCTAAAATTTATTTGTCATCCAAACTCCATAAACATCCTCATTTCTTCAATTTGACAAGTTCACAATTCCTAATCAGCTAGGAAGAGGAGTTTTACTATTCCTTCAGGAATACTGGTGTTACTTCGTGAATGACTTCAACCTTTCGCTCAGACTAATCTATTCAGTGATATAAAGAGGGAGTTTAGAGAACTCTTGTTTTCCAATCACTTACCAAGCAAATGTGCGTTCAGAACGATGGCGTTCTAGAGCTCTGGGTATGCGAATTTCGTTTGTCTACTGCAATAACGGCTCAATAACCTGAAGCCTTATGGAGATAATTAAAATGTAACGCAAAACCGGCGATCGATGGTGGGTTCAGCACCGGACTGACTGATCTCGCTCTGACCGTTGTTTGAATGTCTTAATTCAAAAATATTTGTTCGATCTCATATGATAATAAAGGTTTCTGTACTTTTTCGTAATCAGCGTCTTCCCGATGGACAAATTGCAAAACCTGATCGAAATTTTAGTTGAAACACCGATTTACTTCGATTTACAAAGCATGAAAGCATGAACTACCACCTACTTCGGTAGGCTAATAATAAATCACAATAGTACTTATATCAAACCATCGACTTTTTGAACTAAAAACAATTAAAATTAAATATACGCGAATAATGTGTTCGTTGAGGACGAAATGTTGATCAATAGGGATTCGAGTAGTAGTGTCCTACCGATATTAAATAGTCATGTGTCCGATAACATGGTGAGCATTTGCGCGTAATCGAGTCGTTTGAACTTTAAACCTGCGTCTGGAGCGTCGACTACGTAATGTGCACACTGAATCAAACTAAGTGCATTTCACTTAAAGAACGTAGGAGACTGGCTCATTGAGCGCTGCTGTCTGAGTTTCAGCTTGAAAATAACGTGACCTACTAAATTCAGTGATCAATTTGCGAGTGTAATTATGAAATTGCCCATCAGTGATACCTATTCAGGGCTTCTTGGACGAACCAAAAGAATATTAGCCGAGAAATAAACGAGGAATTTGAAATAAATATTGCAATACACCAAAGCTATTGCTCGCCCGCATGACTTTTAATCAATAACTGCGGGCCTGACGAATTCAACGATTTTGTGGTTGGAACACTACTATTGAAAGCGAACAGTGACTGACAAGCTATGGTCTGCCCAAGTGAATATTGTGCATAAGTTGCCAAGACTTGGGGCACTAATTTTCGCATTTCTTAACTTTCCCGGTGAAAAATACCAATTAATCAGCCTGTTGCTGTCCTGATTAGAAATTAACAAAACTCTCAGGAACTGAGTTCACTTGAACTTTCCGTAAGCATTTCTTGCGCATGGAGTTAGGCAAACGGTAGGTTTTTTCACCATCACGTCCATAGACGAGTTATTACTCACAGTTTAAGAACCGGCAGAAATCGCTAACCTGACAACAGGAGAGTGCGCTCGTGCACTCAGCTTATTTCACCTTTACATGGTGTTGCATCTTTACATTCATTCCGTGATTCTGATTCAAACTCAACCGGATGTGTTCAAGCCAGTAACAGTGTGGCGCTTTCAACGTAAAGCAGGAAGGGTTGGGTGCTTCTCCTATCGCCAATCACGTTCTCATTCCGCACCGGTTCAATGAAGTCAGTTGTCTTCGTTGAAATATAAAACCTAAGAACACAGTCGTGCAAAATTCGATCATAGTTAGCCCCAAAGTTGAAGCTTCGATTTCCCGCAAATGACCTAGTGCATTCATCTACTACCGGACTGTGTTTGTAACATCCGTCCTGTTTTTCCAACAGTAGTTCGCACTGACTGAACGCAGTCTTGGAAAATGGTAAATCTCACTTATTTTTAGTTAAAAATCAATTGGGTGATCGGTGTAGTAATGCCGAGTGTCAGCATCAGAGCAAATTTCGTTGGGCTAGGTGGTCTGCTACCCCAAAAATAGAAGAAATGGTCAGCGTTTCAAAGACCTTTTCGCGGACCATAGCAATGAAGCCGAATTGTCACTGACCGCCATAACCATTTTCACATCCACAATGCCGGAGAAAAAACCGTATGCACATGAAAATCTGTTTGTGCGAATCACCCTATTTCGAGTCTGTACACTGACACGTGATCAGCCGCCATTTTCGAAAGACATCAAACGTAAAGTGCCACGCATGTAAACAAAAGGATGAGGAGCCACAATAATCGTGCCATACAGTTTGGGTCGAAGTGTTGGCACTACGAAGTTTTGTAATGATCTAACATAAGTATGAAATCCGCTCAGGTTTCAGCTATCAAAACTGGCCACAAGTCGTTCGATGCTAACAACGCTGACCATGTAACAAGTAGTTTTCGTCACAAACGTTGCTCTTCGAAATTTGTTTTCCCATCTGCGAAATTCTGAATGGAAATTGCATTTGGCCAAAAGGATATGGATGATTGGTACCAACTAAGATTACCGTGGAACAAAACACCGGCATTTTATGTAGCATGCAAACAAACAAACGTTTGTAGCCATTATAGATCTGCAGTTTTGCTTTAAATCAATAGTCGAAACCAGCTTGGAACATGGACGAATTTTACCTTGATATAAGCAAATTCAGGCGACTAGAGGAGTGTAGTATTGAACAGGAAGTTGGGGTTATGCAAATGCGGAGATAGCAAGCTTTGAAAAGACTGAGTGACAGACAGAAAACGCACAAAACACAAATACCTGCATGAGCCCAGTCAGTCAACGTCAAGACTTACACATCCAGGTCTGTTTGGCAAGATAAAAGTGAAAATGAAATTGTGATCGGTAGAGAACGAGTAAGTGGGTTACAGTTTTCCGGGTAGCTTGTTCGGTTCGTTTTGCTTTTGGAGCCGCCAACCTTGCAATGATCTGTAGTGATTTTTGGTTGTCATCATACGGGACCGTCTAATCAAAAATGAAATAAACGAACCAGGAATAGCGAATGATCGTTTACAAGGAAATACTGACCGTAGAATTTGGCCACATCACATACAGACCCCGGCAACCTGTTAGAAGGATCTTCTGAACTCGAATCCGATAGGCAAACTAGTTACTCGGGAGCCAGTCCACATGATAAGATTTTCATCCAATTTTGACACGTGATAGATTTCGTGCACAAGCCGTGCGTTTTAAATCAAACCAAAATCGGGAAAGGTAATCGCCTTCGTGGATCTAATGTCCTGGTCCAGACTCCAATTTCACCTGTGAAACCATTCGCAGAGTGAGCAATTTCAATTGGGCCCGAGAGTATTTGTCAAGTGGGGTGGCAAAGTGCTTCATATTCTTGGATGAGATGGAGCAAGTTTATCTCTTTTTAACATGTCACAATCGGACTGCGTAATCGTTCCATCTGGATGGAAGCACATTTTTATACGCACCTTGCGCTTAGTGTTAGCATTCCGAGTGGAAGAATATGAAGTGAAGAGAATAGTCTCTAGGCCGCTCCAAATTGCTTTTCCCGTGGAATAAAAATGCAAGTACTTCTCTATTTCCTCCTCCATTGGGCCTGGGAATGTGTACATCATCTTTTTAATTCCGTTATTGATTAAACCTTAATAGACACCGTTTTTCGAAGGCAGTCATGGCTAAGGGAAGGCTCCCAAATGGGCAAGTTAACTAGTGGTGGGAGGATTCGAACCTCCAACCTTCATTTTGAGGTCTTGTCATGTCGTTACGGTACTTGAAAACCGCGGAAAAACTGGATTGCACAAATGCAGCGAAACGGTCGGGACAGCAGAGAACGACAGTGCAGCAAATCGTAAATTGGACCTGAGCCACTTGTGATAAATCTTTTTCCGGCGATTCCGACTTTCGCCTGTTGGCCGTTATAGTGCAGTCCCTTTGACCTCTCCAAAACTATGGCTGTGGCCGCTGAGGTGGCAGACAAACTTCTCGTATGACAATGGAAGCAAATGCTCAGATTCGACTTTGCTTACTGACGGTTCCGTGTGAAATAGTCACAAGTTGTAAGGGGGTTTGAAAAGAAGCTCAGTGTTAATCACTTTGCGGATGGGCACGGCCTAATGGCCGAATAAATTTTGAGTCACAAAGAAAACGGACACGAAAAAACAGGCATAAAACTTCATACGAACCGGACTGTTAATTGTAATGTAATGCGCCAACGCTTCGACTACCGTGGGTAGTCTTTCTCAAGGCAAGTTTTACAATCAAATGGCTGTGGGAACGTTCACATGCCAACTGATGTTAAGTTGTCTGTGTGTGTTTGTAAGTGTGCGTACTTTGAACTGTGGGTCGGATGAGAGATTGGTTGTCCTTCACGTCATGCGTCCCGTAGTGGTGGGGTCGACTAGCGTGGTGACCTTTTGGAATGTTTGTTTCTCAAAGATGTTAGGGCTGTCCATATCTCCGAAATCTCTGCTCCGTCGTTCCGATTGATG
>LUCM01005694.1:0-13444 GCA_008360955.1 Fasciolopsis buskii | reverse complement strand
TCCTAGGTTAAGTTTATTTTTGATCACTTCCTAGGTCATTTCCAAAGCCTTCGTCGTATCTAAGCTACATGCAGAGGAGTCATCTATGAGTAGGGGTCAACTGATTTGCGTCAGTGGCCCGTGGCGACCTGCAAATCATTGAGGGGTATACGCAACATCATGTAGTGAAATTCAACAAATCGCTGGGAACCTGTTTGGTAGCGTAGTGGCTAGGGCGTTCGAAAGATCGTTCGTCCCGGGTTCACGTCCTAGTTCGGGCGCGGCGGATATGTACTTCTGATGATTCCTAGCCAGGATGACACAGGCGTACAATAGTTCCACGCTTTCTTAGTGAGCGAGTTTGAGTGGTTGCTATTACAAATGAGGCTATTTTTCGTGAAAAGCAAGATTACTAAGAGCATTTTATTCCTTTGAAAATTACCCAGCTTGAGCCATTGAGAAAACAAGTTGTAGGGCGAAAAGGCTTCGTTTTTCAGTGATTCGTACTCATGCCATTCACATCAGCTATAATATATATATCTTGACACAATATTTTCACTATAAGAAGGATTGGATTATTCACTTACAAATATGAGATGGGGAAGGAGATTTGTAGTGTTAACTGTTCTGTTGTCTAGGGTTTGTATTGGGAAGGGGGTGGGGTCATAAATTGTTTTTGAGAAGCAAAGTGGAAGGATTGTCGAAGACGGATTGCGAACAGCTTCCGCAGTTGCTCAATACGGCGACACTTTGCCAACCCATGGACTTGTCGAGCCTCTGACCTTATAGCAGGGTCCGGAAAGCTTGCGTCACAGTTCACGGTGTGGTTAGTCTGTGCTAGATGTGGAAGCGGCACATGCCGCGTATTAAGTGACTTAATTGTTCCGGTGCCTAAAACCATGCGGAGTGGTGCTCACGGATGCGTTTCAGAGCAAGGCGCGCTGGTCGGGGCCGGCCGATGTGAAATGGATAGATAGCAAAACTGAGGGACTGCAAAATGCAGGGATTTTGTCTTTCAACCCTTAACATTAATGACACTACGCGGGCGGGATTTGAACAGGATACGAAGCTTGGCTGGCGTAGAATGTCTTATGGATAGCACTAGTCAGTCTTCGTCGTGCTATCTCTGCTAGCGTGTCAACCTTTGAATGGCAGAGATATGTATACTGGGCTTTCTCTCCAACCGCGGGCTCCCTACGAACTTCCTGTTCTGCTCCCAACATCTTGTCGATTAAATCTAAATTTGGGAAACCATTTTCAGTGAATAGTTGTGAGCTCATTTTTGCTTCGAATGCGTGTCGATGAGTTGCCAGTTTGCTCAAGAGTATCTTCTGTGCATATTCTTTTTGCCCTGCAATCAAACATCTAATTAGTTGCCTCTTCAGCATTAAGAGGTACAAAGGCCGTGGAAGTTGATGTATTGGCCCATTGCCACTGTGGCTCTGCTGTGTGTGTCGCCGAATTGAGCCGTTTCTCGAAGACTTTATTGTACATTTCTAAGAAAGGCGTACGTTCAGCTGTTCAGCTCGCATTCTTGTGGTGAATTTCACATTTGCGTTGAGCCGAGTTGAACATATTCAGCAAGTTGTTTTTAGTTTTCGTCGACGGGGTTGAGTACACAGGAGATGTCATCCACATAACCGTTTGTATAAGTAGGGCGATTGTGTTGAGCGACTCGAGTAGTCCACGTTCCCAGCTTTTTGCCATCGAAAATGTCAGCTAGTAAGCGGACCGAGTGCGGGATCGCATCGCTAGCGTCGTCCTTTCTGACGGCACAATATTGCATCATTGAACTTTAAATTGGACGTTGTAGGTATACAAAAGAACGATAGTTGTTTCAAGTTCTGCTAGCGGTTTATGCATGCAACACCACAAATCCTTCCGTCTGCCACCATATTTGTAATCTGACTAATCAATCTTGCCTATAAGTAAAATTTTTTGTCAAGAATATTAGTGACTGTCAGTGGCAGAGACGAATCAACTGAAAACGAGTTGTTCGCTCCAATTAGTTTTCCTCGAATAAAAAAAATTATAGAAATTGCTGTTTCCCTGTTGGGCATAAACGAGAATTGCACTGTCGAATGTACCCGATTGTGGAAGCAAATATCTCCTCTCTTACATAGGCATAACTTTAATATGATCCACTTCATTTCATTTCCAGTGTTTTTCTGTTGCCGTGTCACCGCTTTATCCACTAGTCGCACTCGGTCTAAAGTCTGGTGTCCTCCTGATGCTTGACTGCACCAAGCCGGACACCATCCGAGTTGTGCGTTCACTAAAGTTGTTCAAGAACGCAATTACGCATATAAGGTAAGCGCAATACACAATCCTCAGATTACCTGATGCAGAAAAATACTTCCAACGTCATGGCATCGCCTTTCCGCTGCTTTTTTCTAGTTTTCTTTGAAATGCCAAAGCAGGAATTTATATATATATATATATATATATACATATATGCATACACACATATGCATATATATATATGTCGAACTGAATGAAAATCATTTGCATTTATTTTGTTTTTTAATCAAGTTGTTTTTATTCAATTTAACTAGTGCAGCTAATTCTTAGTCGAAATATTTCTGCCTCGCTATAATCCTATGGCCTTGAAAAGTTCGCCTTTTCTTCTACTCTCATTCGGTTCTGCACGGATAATGGCTGGATAGACTGAACTGAGGTAACACTAAATAAACTGCTAGTTCCCAAACTTTGAGCTCACAAAGGCAAACGTCCTTTGGACTAACTTTTATCTATTGGACTGAAGCAAGATTTTCCACCCATATCAACTGGTTATGTTTTTTTCGCGAAGCGCAACTGATTAATTTTTAGTAGATGACGAAATGAAGGAGAATCAAATTTGCGGTGCATGTTCTTCTTCTGCTCCTGAACAGAAAACTGTCTAGCGAGACTAAATCACATTCCTATTATGAATGATATCGGCTGAACTCTCCTAAATTTTTCACTGAAATGGCGAACGATGCTAATAGTATTAACGGTAATGATGACAATGATAATACCAAATTCTCAAACGATTAGGATGATCCTCTTCATACTGGAATCGAAAGCGTTCCCAAAATTCCTTATCCCAAATTACACGAGAGAGCCGACCAAACTAGTTTTGATCCTCTGGTCAGAGCAAGATAAGTAAATACAGGACTACTGTAAAGCTTACATTGATTACGTAATAGTCTTGGACGCACACTGAACTTACTCACCAGTTCAAATTGCTTTTTCAATCTATTTTGCTCTTCTGATCTGAGCATGGCACGACATAGCTAAAATATTTTGACTTGTTTAGTAAATTTTCGTAGAAGATTCTTCCGTCTTGCTGGACGATCTCAGATGACAATCTGCTGTGTCAGCGGACCTCCGTCAAATGCATCGCAAACAGTATGCCATATAGAAAGTTAGTTTTGACCGACAGTCCAAAATAATCAGAGGAGGATATGCGCTACTGACTCATGTGTAGTCCATTTCATGTGCCTTGCATGACAGGTTTCTTTTGTTGACCAAATCTCGGCCCGTACTTCCACAGATGGCATTATCGATCTCCTGTTTGGTTTCGTTGAAACCTAATTGTTTCCTTTGGCACTAAACTCCTATTTTTCATGATTGCAATCCATAGGTAGTCTGCGAAGACATTGCTTAGGCAAATGGAAACAATATTTTGAACTCTGTTTAGACCGAAATGCCCATCACATTTCCATTGTGCGTCCCCGCTTTGTCTCGTTTTAGTAGATGAAACAATGGCAACTTTGGAGATTAGAAATGTTTCCCCAACTGCCTGGAATTTGTGATATATATATTCCCTTTGTCCTATGCATTTGTGCTCTGAAAATTATTGCATTTCGGCCCCAAGTTGATAGTAACAATTTTGAGGGGCCATAAAGTTTTGCAATCCATGTTTTTTCGTCGTAGTTTTAAACGTACAATTAAAAACTTAAATTCGATGATCATTTTACTATACTCTCAAAAAAAGCCGCGATATATGACGTTATAACTATCGATTTTCTCTCTACCCATCGAACGTCGAGATTTGACCATACGGGAGAGTTGCTTCTCACGGTTGCAGACGATGAGAAAGCTATTATCGTCTCTGGGTACGCAACGACCCAGTTTGACCCTATTGGACATATTGGTAGGTGAACATCGATTTTCTGGTAGGAGGAAGATTCTTACTTTTTCATCAGACGTCAATTAATGATAATTCTATAGCCACTTTAGAACCGTGCTTAAAGAATTAGGATTAACTTTGCAACTTCACTGATTTTGCTTGCAGTATTAAAAAATATTATTTGAGTCAGGTTAAGGTGAGCTACCGTAGCCACTTTTGGTGCTATCTCTCCTCCTAATATTCCATGGATATGAAATTTATTCCCGACAGATAACGTTGCTAATTAAACTAACTGGTTTCAGGTGACTTTTGGTAACTTAGTTTACACAGCTGCCGGATGAAAAAGGATGTGCATTTAGAATTGGTAAAACAGCCGAAATGAACCGAAATAAATGTCCGGTCACTGTTTGTCCAGCTTGTCTTGTCCATCATGCGGGCTATTTGGCTGTGCAGTACCGACAGCGTAGAGACATGCTGACCAAGAAGGCTGAGCTGGAGTTTGGAACTGTTCCACAGTTGCATCGACTTATCTCAATTTCGATAATTGTTTGTCTGACTTGCTTCGATCGGTACTATTATCAAATTCCGTCAAATGTTTGACTGAAAAAATAAACTTCGCCCGATTGTCGGTTTTTGATGAACTACTGACTAGGACCAACAGATGGAATAAATGATGCCAAAAAATGTGGTTTTTTTTCCTCGACTTGCAAAATCATACGCTGTCGGTCGGTTTCAGTTCCAATTTCAGTGACGATAATCACTAATTTGAAGTACCTAATCCTGTGGTTAATTGTTTCCGTATGCAACGAAACAAATGGTGCACATAACAAGAATGTTGCGAACAGAAGAAAGCTCACTGAAGAAGGACACTTAGAACAATGTGCTATGAAGTTATATATATATATATATATATATATATATATATATATATATATATATATATAAACATTCACCTTTGATAACGAGTCCTAGTTTGGATCAAAACATCACAGTAAACGTTATAACTCAGTGTACGCCTTCTCACATTCAATGTATACATATATGTATATACGCATACACATTTTCGAGTGTCTGAAGTATCGCATCCCTCGGATACGGAATAAGAAACTGCCTTTTCCATAATAATAACTTTTTACACCCTCGGTGTTTTGACGTCACTCATTTCATGTGAGTGGCAATTTTCAGGGGGATAAAAAAATTAGTCAAAAAAGATATAAAGTGTTCCTGGTTTACCCTCTTTCATTTACTTCTACTTAATATGGAAGGTGGGTGGAAGTAAACCCAAAGTGTTTCAGCAGCTCAAAATGGTTTTTCACTGGGAAAGCAGTAATATAACAGTGAATGCCCAAAAGAAAGCAGAAGCAGGGTGCGCAAAGCGAATGGTTTTGCGCCCCTAAAGACCTGAAAGGCCCCTATAAAATTAAACCCGTTAAAGACAATTATATTTTATCTTTCGTCTTTCATCGATAAGAAGTACCGGTAATGGCCCCGTAATAGAGCAGAAGGTAGCATTACGATGCGATTAATTAGCGAGACTACCGCACTAAAGTACCATAGCTGAATTCTACTAATTATTATGGTGTCACTTAAAAACATAGATGAGTGCTTGATTCATTATGTTCTGAGAAGCTGACCGATAACCATCAGAGCGACAAACAATAAAGGTAGCTAGTAGTCTATCACTTGAGAGCCAGTACTCAAAGAACTGATTTGCCGCTTCTAGTATAAACATTTATTGTCGACATTATTTCCATGTCGACTGGAACTTGGATAGTCCATGTGGAGTCCAAGCCCGCTGGCCTCTCTGTTACTCGCCTTCGTTTTATTCCGACGACTTGCATGTCCGTGTATATGGATTGTCAAATCCTACCAAAAGTTTCACTCTGCCGGGTCGAAAATAGCTGCTGATTCGATTATCTGATTCCAAGTGCTGGTGAATCCATCCCGAGAGATCAATTATGCCCATAACTTCGAATCAATCAACTCATTAGTAACAGGAATAAATGTCCCCGTACAATCGTGTTACTCATGGCAATGTCATGATGCCCGTGATTTGTGGAGTTCGAACTCCGGCCTTTCTGGTATTATTCAGAAACAACTCTTCTTATACATTAATTGTTGCTAGCTACCAGTTGACTGCACTTAGTTCATCCCTCAGTGGAGCTGCTTTTGTCGCTTTTTATTTCCTGGGTTAGCACAGACGCTAGAAAAAACGCAACATCCTGGTTGGCCTTCTCATTTTTATTGGTCACATGATTGGTGGTGCCTGATTGACCTCGCTGAACTTCGCCCCCAGTCATGACATCTGCGAACCAAAAATCTTTCCTACCTCTAGCGCTGCAAATTTTGCAAACGGTCTTCGATTAACGGTCGATGGTCATCGAATGAGAATCGACGGACTCATGTCTTAACATCTGATTGCCACTTTCAGTCGATACAGTTATTCGTGATTTACGATAATTCGGAAAAGTCAAGATCACACACCTGAGTCAGCATTACGTTTACATTTAAGCAACTAGAATGGTGAACTACACCTTGCTCAAGTTTGTTTCACCCAAAGTGGAGATTAGCCAAGTGGCTCTGAGAGCCAACTAATGTCGATGTTGTACTTAACTCGACTGTCTGAGTTGAGGCTATTGAATATGAGCGCAACCGCAGTGTCAAAAGGTTTGAACATATTAAATGCTTTCAGTAGTAGACAATGTCAACAGCACCTCAGTGGATACATAAGCTCCACAGGGCAAATGAAAAGCAGGACATGTTGGGCCGACAGCATTTGCGTAGATTAGTAACAAAAGCATACGTCTACCTCTAATCTAAGGTAGGATCAGTCACAACTGTTCCGTTCCGTTTCCTTGTTATTCTTCAGCATCACCGGCGTTTATGTGCCAGTGATTCGAAAAGGATTGATATACGGATCGATTTTCTGGCTTTCGCTCTCTCGTCACGGCCTTAACGGCTTCAAGACCTTACAACATTATTCTTCTAAAAGTGCATTTGAAAAATCAGTTTACTCTGATTCAAACGCTAGAAGATCGATGAACATTGGGAGATGGGGATTTTACTGCTACCACTTGAGAACAAAGTAGAAACTTGGTGACTTTTGTATTTCTATTTTGCATTTGTTTATGTATTGTGTAAACTGGTGCATGCAAAAAGTCACATTCCAGTCAAACCCTCGCGAAAAATAAGAAAATAGTTATACTCATCACGTGGTGAAAATGGACAACAAATTGATTAACGATATGAGCACTTTAAGATAGGTTGCTTAGGAACTCGGCTGAAATACGATCATGGTTTGTCAAAATGTGTGCTAAATATGGGACAATGGAGTCCCATAGTTACTGATTCTAGAGGGTATGGAACAAAAGTGGATCTTGTTGAAACATGTGAGCACCCCTTCGGAAGATCACTATGCAGAGGATGCGTGTGATCTGAGCACATTTTTCACATGAGGATTCCTGCTGATGACAGATTGAAGGACAAGTCAGTCAGGGGTAGGAAAGATACACGGCTAATAATTGATAGCCCCCGGGCGAAGAACTTTGAAGTCTTTTTTGGTAAACCTGGAAAATTAATAAGAGGACAGCAAACCAGGACTGGATGGACGTGTTTCGTTTCACTTTGTAGTTTCGAGGATTTTTGACTTGAAATGACAACCGGAAATGTGAGATGTTCACTTTAGATTTTTACCAGTAGTAGCCCCTGGAAATTTCACAAAATCAACTATGGCAAGTGGTTCTGAGTTCATAAAGGGCGGTTCATATGAGCAGGCTGAACACGAAAGATAGAACAGACATTTGAAAAAGTTAGATGAATTTAGATTTAAACCTGCTCATGCAGAGAAATCGTAGATAGATGATAAGTTGTTGAAACATCTTTGAAACTCATCGTTGTTCAAAACGGCTTGAGAAAGGGCAATATCATCGGTATACTTTAACAAATGACAGAGGGAGTTAGTGGATGAGTCACTGATGTAAGTGGAGAAGAGAAACGGTGAAAGACCAGCACCCTGAAGCAAACCTGAGTTGTCAACCAACGGTTTCGAAGTTTTCCCATCCATTCGTGTGCATTGGGTTCGATCAGCAAAGTAAACAGGCCTGGGACAATAAAGTGTTTGCAGTTTGTGAAGTAGAAGAGACCGTGGGATGGAATCAAATGCCGACGAATAATCCAGAAAAGCACAATGCACAGATTTCATTGATGCGTTCAAGGGCTTTAAAATGTAATGAATAAGGGAGCCGACAGTGTCCAAAGTGGATTTGTCAGATTTATAAGCGAACTGAAAGTGGTTATCAGGAGGGTTCATCATTTAACGCAGGCGCTTTAGCAAAGCATGCTCTGTCAGTTTAAGACTAGATGTTATGGCATTTGGGCGAAAGTGTTTTGCTAAGGCAACGGAACTGCCCGATTTTGGGATGGGAACAATAATAGCAGGTCTCTAACGATCAGGAATAGAAGACGAGCCTAATAAGGAGTTAATCAGAGAAGCGAATGCATCCGATAGAGTCATAGCACTATGCATTAAAATAGCTGAGGATGGACTGTCAGGACCAACCCCTGGGGTAACTTTAGTGGTTTGGAGAAGTTCGAACACCTATTCCTTAGAAAAATGTATAACTGCCATGTCATCGCCCTGTGTAAATATGACTAGGATATAAATAGAAGGGTGGATGAAAACTTGACTATTGTTGCAGATATTAGCAGAACATTTCTCATGTCTCTGTTTCTTCCCACACAACAGTCGAACGCCTTGCCATAGAAATAGGTTGTTGTTACTACCCAAAAGCTGGTTGGCGAATGTCATGTCGATGAGCTTTATTACAGCTTTTTGGAGGTGGAAACATACTGCAAACTTGAGTAGAAGTGCTTCTTGCGTCTCTTTAGAAATTTCAGAAACTGGGAGGAGATGCGGCCATTTGAGACAAACAGTGTTTCTATGGGACTATCCAAAATGGAGTAACCTCTGGTGGGAGCAGCGCAGAGGTCAGTCAAATCAATCACCGCCTGTGGTAGGGTTGATGCATGATTGAAATCACCTACAATAATATGTAGATTATCCTCAGGAAGTGAAACGGTAAGTGCTAGTAAAGTGTCGAAAAAAGATGTGATATTGTGTTGCAAGCTAAAAGAGAATATATAAGTTTGTCATGATTGTACTGGTATGGCGGGGAAACCTGGAATAACATTGTGTTACGAGACAGTCAATTCCGTTTAGCGAGTACGTATAAATAACTTCGGACTTGCCAGACCACATGGAGTTTATCTATGTTCCCACATCGCCTCCAGTCTTATGCTTGTCCCAAAACTCTGTCCTGCAGATGGAATCTAAAGCTATCTGTCGACGCGAGTGAATCAGCAATATCCGAGTCCAGTCACGATTCGCGTAAGCAGACGACACAAGTGTGAACATAAATCGGTGGTTGCAGTATGAGGGATAGATCCGGAATTTTCATTAATGGGGAACAGAATTTGGTACTCGACAGTGCCGGAATGGACATCTTGGCCGGAAGGGTGCGTTTGAGAGCTGCCTGCCAGTCAGCACGGGTGTCTCTTCTAGATCGAGTAGACCTTTGCAGCGCAGCAATGCGTAATCCCAATCCAGGATGAGTAACAATATGATTTTTAACCAGCAGTAATTCCGGCCGATTGCAGCGGCTAAGGGAGGCCATAATGAAATAAAAAATCCCACAAGAAAATAACGACATGTTAATGACACAGAATTACAACGCAGCCAGTCAAAGTGCATAATGAGTGGAACGTGGCTCTACTGATTTTTCATCCGGATGCCCAAATTCCCTAACGGTCGACACCGTAATAACGAAGTCATTCAGGCAGTCAGTTGGATAGTGCCGCGAAAATGGAGTTTTCATGTTCTAATCCTTGGAACATCTTCATTTGGCACATCTGATGATGGATGGAAGCAGCTTTTCGCTGGTTGTACTGCGGCAAAATAGAATGGTCATTCTAGTTTTTGAAGCAACCCATCTAACCGCATTCCAGCAAAACCACTTCTAACAATCAGTCGTTTCATCGACATCATAAACCTTCCGACTCCATCATTCCTGTTTGTAGTTCCATAGTTCCTTTAACAAAATTTTTATTCACTACTGTTCGCCACATACTTGATGAATATATAAAATGCACAAATAAAGCTAAATGCGTTCTTTTACGATATAAAATAAAGAAGATGAAGCAAACTGCTAGTTCTGAATTCTAATTTGCCTAGAGTGAATTCAGAGTGTTTAGTACTCACAGAAATCACTAACTCCATTATGGGAATCTAACTGTCTCTCGCAAATTCACGTGTACTCAACTGAAATGTGGCGCGATTCATTTCATTAAATCTCCTCTTCGCTTTCCGATGGCAAACTTGTCATTTGCTATTAGTGCAGCGGCAATCTTGCTGAACTTTATTTCCAAATCACACTTTGTATATTTTCCTATGAAGCACCAAAGTGCTTCCACACTGAGGTTCGCGATGTCTTCGTTTTCAAAGCATCTGCACAATCTCCACTTTCTCATTCATTAGTACTTTTGTGTTCATCGTTCGAAAACCACAATGTAAACTTAGTATCCAGAGCAAAAACTACACGTAAAACGAACACGATAAAGTCAAAAATTTTCTGTGTTTAAATTCTTAGGGTTCTTGTACTTATCATGCATGAAGAAGCATCAGCAGATATCATGTATTTATTTACAATCCTTTATTATATGCTTCCAGACTGTGATATGACTAGTTGAAAATGAGTGACTTGTTTGTGTGCAACTATCAAACAAGATTAGCTTAAAGTCATTGAGTCTTGTTGCTATGTTAAACGAGAATAATTTCAGCTGCTTCCTGATCATCGCCAAGGATTGCATATATTTCTTGATTAGATTTAAGGCGAAATTACGTTAAACATACAGCCGTTTAACTACAGTTCGTATAACTACTTTAAAACCATAGTGTTCTGTCGTAATTTATTTCCCCTCATTTCGTTGTACCTGTTTCACATCATGGGAAGTATTTTCTCCTTTTTAGGTATTAGTGGCAAAGTAATCGATTTGAGTTTGCTGCGTACCAGTGACGCCTCGCGAGCCTTTGTAGTAATTGCCACCGGAGAGTGTTATGATGCTGGAGCCACAAATATTTGGTTTTTCGAAATGAAATCGTCAACAATGAATGGTAAGTTCCTTTCCCTGTTTCTGACTGCCTATGTACCTGGCACTGAACTGTACAAATTTCATTCCTTTTTGTTCAATGTTTATGCCCTCTCAAACACATCGGTATTCGGCACTCATTGTAGAACCAGCACAAGCCTTCACGGACTCTTGTCGGGGTCTGCGAGAAGATGCGATTCGATTGATGCAGTTGCAATTAGACACGCCCGCCGTAACTGCTTGTCTGTGGCCTACGTGGGAATCTGACCCGGGTGCTGCACCGATGCTGTTTACAACCGATCTGGAAGCAAAGAGAATATTCGTTTATGCCCTCCCGAGAGAGTTCATTCGGCGAGTGAGTGTGGAAAGATTCACAGAACTCTTTGGATGTTGGATTCTTATTCTACTCATTTCCAAAAATATCTTTGCTTTTGATTATATTAAAATTTGATTTAATAGATGTCCAAGATTGCATTTTGTCAACATATGGCCTCTTTCACTTACAAAGCTAAAGTAGAATTGGGTAACTCGAATTAAAACCACCAGGCCTTTTGCTTCAGATAATGTAGGGCAATCTGGAAATGGAATTCTCTCTTTTAAATCCTACCAAAATAGACCCATTGTATTGTGTTGCACTTCACCTGTATATGAGGATCTACTCAAACCTTGATGGATAGTGCAATAGGAATGAATTATTCTGTGTCATAGACAGTTCAAAATACGTCACAGTGACCGTTTTTTGGGTCCTTTTTCTTGCGTCACTAAACAAAATGGAGTTTTACTTGCAACAAGTCAGCAGCAATAAGCTTAACCATCAAGTTAAGCAGCCGTCTGGCCTTTTTGAACTTGAGCACGAGATAACCCAAATTTGCCCCTAGAGTTACCTTCCAACGATTTTAGTTGGAAAATATAGCGACCATTAGAAGAATAATATGTGGGTTAGCGTTCTGCCATTACTCCCTTCATGTCGGGTCTAGGAGGGTATTGAATTTATTCTTTTATGGGACTTCCTGAAGCTCATTACTTTCTATTCCAAACTAATCTGCGTTTGCTTGCTTACCTTCTGATAACACGAAATGGTCATAAAGACATGAAAATCGGGAACGGAAAACAAAATTCAGAATGCCCATCTTGAATATTAACTTGGCTTCAAGTGACTGGAAACAAACAAAATGATAAGTAATTGCTTTTAAGTTGCGAAACGACGCGATGCGCGCCTTTCCAGAACAGCCTTCAGAACAGCTATGAAAAATAATTTCTCGATTGATTATCCTATATTTTGTATTATTTAGATTTATTTAAACTGAATCGATCACCATGGATGATTGCAATTGATTACAACCCAGATAACTATGTAAGGTGTTCACTGTTATCGTTTCTTTCGACATGCCAAACCAGGATAAAGATTGTCACCTTTTGTGGTAATTTGCAAAGCGAGTTGGCCACCACAGCAAATTCACCGGAAATTCCAATGCTTGGAAAAATTCAACACGCACACTTCGTTTCGCTTGGTAAATCTAGCCTTTCATTTTTCTCTTACGTAAGGTAGGATATAAAAGTTTTTAACCGGTGGTGCGCACATGAATAATCCAAAGGTCCCGGAAACAAACGACCGGTTTCGTGGTTATTCCCGCTCATCAGAAATACACACCCTAAACTTGTCGGACAATTCGCATACGTATTTGTGCACTCCGATTATCACTTGTCACTGAAAGGTTCTTCGCACCACAACAGTGGAAAAGGATGATGGGTGTTTTTAGAACCATAACTACGGCCAATGGCTTGTCTATGGAGTTAAGGTAACATAAACACTATATAAATATGTAAATATATACACATAAATATATAAGCGCACATATAAGCATTTACAGAGTTATTTCCGAAAGACATCCAATAGGAAACAAATCGAAACTTGTCTTTCCGAAGGTCAGCAAGATAAAGAACATAATACCTGGGTTTATAATTTTGGTATTCATCGGGACAAGACGCATGCTTTGGTATAACTGAGTTAGCATAGCAGTGACAGGTTTTCGTCAAGAAATGATTCTTTAAAAATACCACAATTTTATTGATGAAACTGTTACGTGGCGAGTGAGGTCAGCCGCCTGAAAAATGCCAGTCCCCTTATCGTGTTGCACTCACTCGACAATGTCTACCACAACAAGTACACGCACTGTCTAGCTAGTCACCGGATCATCTGGAATAAGG
>LUCM01005693.1:13712-102374 GCA_008360955.1 Fasciolopsis buskii | reverse complement strand
ATACATTTTAGTAGTAGGAGATTGAATGTTTACATGAAATAATTCACCATGTGATATCATCACTCAACTCACCATAAAGAAACCATGGAAGCACTGTACAGCTGTTTCATCCTTGTTAGGAATCATCAGCACTGCATATCCACCAGTATATATGATATGCACTTGGAGGAACGTAATCGGTTTCAGCATGTGGTCTTTTAATTTATCAGGTCACGACGAGATCGGCGCAGTAATGATCCACTTGCCCGTTCATTGTTATCCACAGTTCGCCTGATCGACACTGGCAGGATCCACCTAGGTCACTGCTTAAAGTCGCTGTCTACAAATCTTCTGACGATTTCGGGGCAATGTACAAAACATGTTGAATAATATTCAACCGTCGATATTTGCACATGCCAATATAATACAAAATGTAAATCTAGGCCGAGATTAGGATTTGCACCTACAGTGACACAAAGCTATCCGGAGGCCTGATGAATGCTGATTAACATAAATTCATTTTTAAATTCCTGTCGGTATGCCCACCGGGCATTGAATGATTGTTGAATAAGAATAAGCTGGGTGCATGCCAACATTTTCGGCCTGCACATAATTGGGCTGAGAAGCAATTATAAATCGTTTCCCTTGTAACCATGATGAGTCTTTAATTTAGAAACTTCGGCAGCGAATGCGGAACGTAACCATATCTACTAACATACAGTGCATGAAAATGGAGTACCGGCCTAATACAACCTTCAGACTTCGTATACTGCTACTATTCAGTTCTCACAATCACGGCTACTGATTTGTTATTCACATTAAAAACTGTCGATTTCTCTTGTTCTCTGTGCCCACCGGCAAAGTACACACGACCTCATTACATTCAATAAACAATCGTGCCTGACCGGTGTTTCAAGGTTAACACACAACACACAGTTGAGTTGAGGCACTCAGATGCACAAAGTTATGAATCGCTCATTGCTCTTCTTCGTACGAGCTTTTTTAGTCTGGCTGGGATTTTGAGAATTGGTTCAAAATTTTGCATTCACTTAAGCACTTAGATGCTATCTACTTAAGTGATAACCTTGCTGTATTTGCTATCCAAGTGATGGCTATTAGGTTGAACTAATGGGTCATCTGCGAATATAAGACGCAGGTGTAAGTAAACTTACACAACACGCGACAGGAAAATCAAACACAGCGGATTAAATCCATCCTTTAGCGGCCTCTACGTTCCAATGAGGATTCGTGACAGTTATCTTTGTTCGTTGTCTGTCGACTTGCCTGTCTTACAGTCCGATGATATTCTCACATTGCCACCACAACAGTCTAAGGTTTTCGCATCTTGCTTCTCAGCACTAGTTCAGTCAAACAGAAGTATTTATTTTAAACAAAGATAAGTTGCATCTCGGAAAGTCCTGTCTTAGCGCGCACTGGATGAATACATAAACTGCTCAGTTTACAAGACAAGGACTGCGACTTTGTGACCTTGAGTATATTTGTGTGCGGAACTGCGAACGTCACAAACCGTCTCAAAACTTGCCATATCAAAGTTGCACTGCTTGGTTATCACAGACATAGTGACTAGTCAACCCGGAAACGTAATAAGTGGATTATTATGGAACGGACAGAATGGGGCTAATTGGGGACAGTTGATAAATTAACACGATTTATGTGAATATTATAGTCAGTTCACTTGCACTGACCTATGCTTCTGTCACGTGATCTTTCCGGTCTCAACCGGCAGATAAATTCAAATACTTGGTAGCGTTGATTTAGTGAGATTCGAAGAGGACAATGCTGACTCGGGTATATTGATTTTCCAGCTGTTCAATCAAGTGAAAAGCTGTGACCTTTTGGTCGTCATATCAACATTGGCTAAGGTGCGCTCCTTAACCAATTTAAGAAAATATTTCACAGACATTGATGCATGCAATGTGAATAAATTTATTCAGTTTCTGGGACAACCTCAGAAAAATAGAAATCCCACATTTCAAAAGCAGTTGCCTTTTTGGTTATTCTTGGCGGAAAGCAGTGTATCGCCTAGATTTGTCTAGACAATAATGATCTAGCCCTGTGAAAGCAAATGATTTTTATGATTGAAACCTTAAAGCTCATCCTTTTATCTCTCATCGATATTGTCTTTAAATTCTTTTCCAAGTTGCAATTCGCAATGCATCACCAGGGTTGCTCCCATTGCCTTTATTAACGGACACATTAACATGATAGTTTACGTTGTGAAACACATATATGAACGGATTGAACTCATTTTGTTTGGTTTGTGTTGAAGTGAATTTATCCAGTCCAAAGAGGAACATCCGTAGCTGACCGAAGCAGTCAAAATCGTCGACTTGCGCGATGTGTCCAGGACCGGACTGCTGCGTGGATACCGTAGTAAGTGTGATCACTTCATAGTCCTGAATAATCAACGGGAACTGAGGCAAGAATGAAGTGAATGGTGAGTGAAATAACGAAAGTGAACAGGGATATGGGGGTAGGGATGAGAGTGGGGGTGGGGGTGTGATAAATTGTTCATATGTCAGGGCAGCGTCAAACTAATAATCCATTTGGTGTTAATATCAATGCTAATCAAAGCTTCGGAAGTTCTGAGCAACCTTTTACTTATTTTCGTGCATAAAATCCTCCCTACCTATGTTATTTTCCGTCATTTCACGCACTAGTCACTTTAATCTAGCCTCAGTGTTGCTGGTAATTTATGCTAAATCTAAACAAATGGGAATGACTACAGTAAGCGCGTGTACAGATGCAGCCAATGGGTCTAGGATGCATTATGCAAATAATTCGAAACGATAAAATATTATTTCTGTTGGACTCAAATAATTTCACCTTGCAAAGTAAGCTTATATCCAACCCTTTGAGCTTTGAAACAAGAAGTTTGTAACCGTGGCCCTTAAACCAACGTAGGCCAGCGACGAAATTGGACGAAAACACCGAGAATGCAATTGTAAGGGCAATAGGTAATGAATCATCACATCCATTATCCCGGTCGAAGGTCAACACTACCGTGGCAACATCACACTGGCTATGTGAAACGGTAAGCTGAACGAAAACCACTCATGATAAAGTCAGTTAACAGCGGTGGGCGAGATTATCCAGCACATCAGTCGATCACCAAGTCCTAATAACAGAAAACCGATATGGATGATTTGATTTTGTGTATTGAATGAAGGTCTGTATCTATTCGACTTCGTTTTTTCTACTGTGCTTACTGGGGTTCGGTAATAACGGCTGATATATGGAATCGCTTGAGGATTTCCTGGACGAAGTATTAGGGACATCTTTCCTATACTAAGCCACAAAACAACGGCATACTATAAAACTTCATGTGGGACTACTGGAAGTCTCTATTTGGTAATCACTATGGTGTGTCAGACAGCTGATCACATTAGTGCACATGCTGCGACCGATATTTCGACGCACTCTTAGTCACAGTTGCAAACATACACATTGTTTTTTCCCTAGGTATCAATTTGATCAAAAAGTCAATCAGCACCGTGAAGTACTGTTCTCTCATTGAAGGCAGTTAAGACTAGAAACTGAATGGAATTAAAAAACTGCACTCACCTGCAATCAGGCCATTATCACTTTATAAATCAGTAACAGAAGGGAACTGTTATCGGTCCAAACTGACCACAGAATGGAGACCCCTCGGTAGGAAGGAAAGTTCCTAATTAGTCCGGCATTGTTTTCGCGTTGCAGTTTGATACCATAAATTGTTTTGATAGTTGTTTTGGATTCGGATCGAACGGTTGGAGGAAACAAATCCACAAAGTACTGCCAGTGCGTGAATGAAATATCTGGATATTTCTAATTGCCTTGTTGTCGTTGGAACTGTACCTTTTCTGGTCATGAATACAAACGCAACAAATCGTGATTAGTTGCCACACGTAGTAAGGGTAAAGATAATAAACATCAAGCAGTATCGCCGGTGTTCTTCTTACAATTGTCATCCGCGCTCTTTTTGTTGTTGTTATCATTGTCTCTGTTGAAGCAATTGTTTTTGCTGCTGCTGTCGTTATTTTAGCGGTCATTGTTGCTTCCTTTGCTGTTGCCGCTTCCGCTGTAGTTGCAGCTGAAGCGTTTTTGCGGTCGTTGTTGCCGATTCTATTATAGCACTAAATGTTTCCCAGCGCAGATAATTTTGTGAAACGGTAATGGGCTGCTTCACAGATTAAAATGACGAAACTCATCAAATCACCTACCCCTAAGTAGAGCTGGTTGATTTCATGAGAGATGGTTATAAAAATGAATTAGTTGGCACTGCGGATGCGCTTGATGCTTTTTGTTTACCCGATCTGGACATTATTTAACCTACTACATGTGACAATATTTTTAAGTTTGGTTGTCATCAAAGCAAATTCGACTAACTTACCTTTATTGATAGAGCACTCTCAAGAATATTTTCCAATTTCTGACCTTCCCGACTGTGCTATTTCGCACATCACTTCGGAATTCACACAAAATTGCTTTGAGTTGTAAAATTATTCGGAACTATCGTTCAGCTGACTTATTGAGGTCTAGTTTGCAGAGATCTGAAACGCGCTCCGTCATACACGGGTCGTTTGAACTTACGTAATGTAGGATGAACTGGTTATCTATGCACTGACCCAAAATCTAGGAGCCGATGCACAACTGAGAAGTCTTGTGAACCCAGGACACCTTCTTACCCAGTTCCAAATATTCTCGACATTAACCGGACTACTTCTGATTTAATCTCGAAATGACCCGAGAAAAGTTAGAACATTTCTGCACGTTTCATTGATATATTGGTTTTCCTCATTCTTCTCGGGGTTTTGAGACATGTTGAAATCGTTTTGGTCCCACGAATATAAAGTTCAAGGTGTTTTCTAGATTTGGTGATGGTATTCCATAGAGCATAAATAAAAAAATGGAAGCTTGAGGTCGTCCATACCGCCTTGGTGATCAACCCTGAAATGAGCATATCCAGTTTATTATTCACAGCCTACTCATGAGTAGCCAGTAGTCACCCTGGTTGTTAACTCTGTTTCACACCTGCTACTTTCTACCCAGACATGGCAGATTAAAGGCTTAGATCATAATTTCATAACGTACTCATTATTGGAATTGCGAGATGTTTCTTTCAGTACGTATTCGCGCAAAATACCCCAATAAGTCTGTGTGATTCCCTCCATCTGCCTTGCATGAGCACTGCGCTACTCCGGTTTGACGTTTCCATCAAGCATTTCTTCGGTGAACAGTATCAAACTAGTTGCGCCAAAATGATTGGCAATAAAACCGCAAAAATTCTAAAGACGAATTTGGACCTTTCAAGACAGTTAGCATTTAGCTTCAGCCACTATTCAGTAGTCGGGCCCTAAGGATTGGGATTATCAAAAGTGTGGTGAAATTATTCGTAAGAAAAGTAATTTTTTGACTATTGTCAAATCAGTAATGAACATAACATGCCACCTTGCGGACTCCTGTTTGAAGATGTGAAATACTTTCATGAAATATGTTCCAGATTTAAGCAGAATAAGTATTATAAGCTGAGAACTTAATCTCGGTGACTTGTAACAAATTATGAAAAGTATAAAGCCTTCGTGGTACTTAGGCTATTTGCACGGTAGTAGCCTATCAGTGGGAGTCAACTACTGTGCGCCAGGGGTTCCTGGCTTTAAGAATCAGTAGCAGATGGGTACACCATCGTGTGGTGAAGTTCAAAAGAGAGTTGGGAGTATTTCCCGGCAGCGTAATGGCTAAGGCGCATGATTCGTAGTAGTTCACATCGGACTAGCATTCCTTCGGATGCGGTGAATATGAGCTACTGATGGTTCATAACATGAGTGAATCAGCTGTTCACTGCTGCCATGGTTTCTTAATGAACAGCTGAGCTTTGATATAACATGATCAATAATGTTGCGAATCGTCGGATCTCCTCCTACCAACACTTCCGAATTGGGAAATCAAATCCCTTGATATATACCAGAGAAAACTTACTTAGCAATACCATCTTTGGACCGGCAGTGGCCAAGTGGTATGAGGACCTCTTACTCCAAAAACATCAGAGCCTGGATTTCCAGATCCAAATTCCACTTTGATGGTAGACGCCAATTCTTTCGTTATCGCACTTAATTTGTTGAAATTGTATATGACCGGCTACTACTTCAAGTTTCCGGGCCATGATTGCCGGTTCCCCCTCCTTCGTATAGTGAACTCTGCCAGCTCTGGCGTATGCCCATTACATTGTTCCCATATACAGGCTAGGTAACAGAAATTTATCCAGTGATTTACAGATAACTGAATAACTCGAAAGTTTTGAGGCATTTTAACACCTGGAAGTGTAGAACCTCCTCCAAACGTCCATGGGCACCACGATTGAAATAGAATATCAGGAAGTGAGTTATTTAATTGTATTTCTCGTCTATGGAGATATATAGCCGCTTTGGTCTAAGTGCGGGCACTAGTTGCAGTGAAGACTAATTTGGTCTTCTTTAAGACATTTGATGAGTGTGATGCCCGTTCCGAAAACTGTTTAATAGTCATGAATATCATTTTTGTTTTTATTACACAACGTGAAATACAGTGTAAGAGAAAAACCCCGTGGTCAGAAGGCATATTGTGATGGCGGGAAGTGAGGACAAAGCTTACTAAAGAATCTATTGTTCTTGCTTTTTAAAAAGAGAAGGTTTTGAGTGAGTGGGAATACAGAGAGTGGTTAGGTGTTCCACAGTTTGGAAGTCCGGGGGAAAAAGCGAAAATTAAAAGAAAACTGTGCGACGCAAAGTAACAGAACTTTGATGAAGTCTAGCTCCCTGTGTGCAAAAGAAGCGAGAAAACGATATAGGAAGAGGAATTACTGAGAGGAACTCCGAAAAACAGGAACGAAAATAATATCGGTCGATGTTGGTTTTTGCATGACGAGGGAAATGGTAAGAAAAGAAGCCATGAAGAGCACTGTCATCCGCAAAAGAATGAATTGATTTAGAGTTAGAGGACAGAAGATCATTAACTAGTAGGAAGATGGATGCAAGTAATGAACTTTAGATAAATAGTGAGATTTCATAGCACATTTGCATAATTACCAGTCAAAAATTGCGATGGCATCCATTAAGCTCGTGAACAGTGACTTTTACACCCAAACTTTCAGCAAATAACAACGCACCTGATTCGGAATACAAGCAGACACATGACATAAAAATGAGCAACGGGTTTCCGGATGTGATATATTATATCCAAGATGTCGACCGACAGTCGTGGGAAAAAACCCATCTGCCTTCTGCTCCTTAACAACATATGATTTACGGTTTCGGAGCACGAATCACGATTCCCTAACCACACGATACTGTGTCTTCATTTAAAGAAGAATACGAAAGAGCAACTCAGATTTTCAGCAAACACAATGCAGCAAGTGTTTAGAATACCACAACGATGGTGGGAAAAGAGACGCACGTAACATGAGAGGAACAAAAGAGCAGGCCAACGTACGGGACGAGTAGTTAGGCGAACATCGACTGAGAAAGACAGAAAATACCAATAGATTGTTCAAGGAATGCACACCACAAGTGGAGAACAGAACACTTGATGGTAATTTGGAGCGGTAAGTGCATGCGTCGTTTAAAAGCACAAGTTCTTTAAAATTAATAAAGCAGCCCTGGTCGACGAGTATGGGATGTAGTGCACTGGAGGCGCATTGATAGAAAGTAGAACCAAAAACTTTATATCTGGAAACAGAAATAGACAAAAATAATGCTTGGAAAACTAGACGGTTGACGATGAAAAATGGTGAGCATATGCGTTATCCGAATAAACTGAGAAATAACAGCGTTCAAGCTACACTCAAGAATGCGCACAGGCAAAGAAAATATTCAAATCGGAAGCAAATACAAAGAAAGCAGTCATAATAAACATAATGTCTAGTTACTTATACGGATTGGAAAATTTGACGAACTCGAAAATGAGTGAGCAGGAGCAAATGCATGAAAAAAGAAGACGGTTCGAAAATCACTATTTAGGATTTCGAACGTGAAATCACAAAACACTTGACGAACTGTGCAAAAATGAAAGTGATAAGGCAGATAAAATTTGAACTCTGCAGCTGTGGTAGAAGCATATGTCCTGACAAAACAGACATATTCATATTCACGCAGAAACTGCCATATTAACATGACCATGAGAATCAAACACGGAAAGCACGTAAAGCCAGCGTTGGAACAGGTTCGGGTCAACGAGGCGGAAGTGAGAAAACAAGGACTATTCATCACTCCAGACTACATGACGCTTGATAGACATCCATTGTCAGATTCATCAGTCAACTGGATCAACTGGTCGGCAGCATCAGGTGACCAATTGCTGTAGCCGGTCATTCACGTAGCAACAGAGAAACGGGTACGTATGCGATCTGATAATGCCTTTAGTATCAGAATGGTGGACCGAAGTAATGCTGACACCAATAATAACCACGTGGATAGTGGTCGATCACACAACCAGACTGATAATGCCATTTAGGTAAAGCTGCCGAGATGAACAATTTGCTGCATATTTCCTGAAGAATACCATCCTCAAAAGTTGTCTCATGTCAGAGATATTCATCTGAAACAGTTTAATTAACATAAGTTCTAATTAGTGCCTTGAAAAAATCACTGGTGGTAAAAGATCCCTGGATTGAAGTTTATTAAACTGAGATGAATCCAGCAAACCAGATTGTTCCGGAACAGCGTTGAAAGAGATTGTATAACAAAAATAAAACACTTTAAAATGATCCGCAGAATTATATCTGGTGAATCATTTGCCCGGACTAAGGCCGGAAATTGACTTCATGTGATCTATTGAAAAGCCGGTTTATTTTTACGTTGCATTTCAAATAAATATTAATGCCAAACAGTTTCTTTATTCAGATCGGTGCGGTATTCGGTCGAAAACCATCGGAAACATGACTGAATTCAGTTAAACTAACACGAATTGATCCTCTTGGGATGATTACGTAAATGCGGCAGTCGGCTCCCACCCCAGGCTGAAAATCTGATAGGAATTACTACGACAGAATGTGGTCGACAAGTTATAACAAACAACTGAAAGTCGAATCCAGTGATCGACGTAAAGCTTAGCTAGACGACTGAATTTGGCGCACATCACTCATAGCGAGCGCTATTATTACTTATAATCTTTGGGCATCGAATACAATCAAGTGTTGCACTGTCATGATGCGGTCATATTCGTAATAGTTTGAGTTCTATTCTAATTATCCAATTGTGTAACGAATCACAAATTTTTACTGGAAGTGGTTAAATGGCGGCCCTTTGGTGCGCACACGCACATCTGTGCACTGCCTCAAATGAGATTGGGTGATATTAAATTTTCTTGTGAGCAAATTGTTAAAGACTTGTGCCAAGCGTTAAACAACAAAAAGAAGATATGTGACCGTAGTACACAGTAAATGAGCAGGCGTCCAACGAAATTCCGCTATTTTGACAGCAATCTACTGCAAGCAGATGATCCTAGTAACGCTGTTATAAAGTGAAATCGTAAGTGAAGTGCGAAATTACCGGTAAATGAAAGACATCTCTAGAGAGCGGAAGGTGTAAATAAGCAACGGACGTGTGGACGAATAGGCAGACCAGCTAATCTGTATCTTTAGGACGAGGGAAAACTTATTTTGGCCATGTGAAACAGCTCTTGCACGAGATTGTGTTACTTTTCCAGCGCCAGTTTCAATAGCTGAACTGTGTTAGCTTCAGATGTCATGAGCGGTTGTAAACGTAATCCTCTAGTGTAAAATCTGAGAGTTGCTAGAATCGGTGTGAAGACTGTTGGGAAGTTTATGTGGTGAACACTACCAGTCAAATGGTCTAAATTGTGTCTGTGACTGTCCAAAATGGTCCTTTGTGCTGAGAACCTGGGATGTATTTCGATATTCCTTTCGGCAGAGGGCTGGTATGTGATCAATTTATTGTGCACAACAGAAGTACGAAAACTGATACGGAACAAAATAAGTGGGACTGATGAGGCAACCTTACTTTGGGTTGCTGAATTCAAGAAAACCAATCTAACTTGAGTAGAAGTTAAGTTATGCGTTGATGAGGAAGTAATGGTCAAAATTTTTAATCCTGAACTATATAAACAAAAAACAGTTGTTCCATAATCCGCAGCTACCCTAGCGGAGGCAACATAATCCTAATTATATATACTCTCCATCATTGACAGTTATCTTATTGTTTTGGTTCGAGTTCTTTCTAACCTCTAAATCGTTACGAAAGCTCAAAAATGAGTAATTGAAAGGACTTGTGCGCTTCATCATTTTTCTGTATGAACTATGGGAAATTTTTATGGACACAAATTCACCTGTTTTAATTTATTTATAAATGGTTAAAACAGTATATCATATCACCATTTTGCTTAAGGAGATCGGTATAAATTTTGGGCACTGACTAGTTGTTTTCGTACAAAATACCGTACTGTTTAAACCATTCGGGATGGACCTAGTAGTAGATCCGAAGCCGACAATTATGTGGGTTGGTCTAAAGGACTCTTGGACTACTGTAATGAGGCCTCTGCTTCTGACCAGATACCTGAAAGTTGCTGCCATTTCATTCTTTTTGGCTGGAACAGTTTTTCAGGTGAAACGAAAGTCTGGAACACAGTCATCCATTTGTTCCAGGTACTGCGAACCTACTTTGCATCACAGAGGCAAAAGTAAAGAGATACTAAAAAGAAGATGGAAATATATGCTGATGAATCAAACGCGAGTTATCTGAGTAGCTCCCTGCTTTATGTGCAAAAGCCCTGAAAATTTTGTGGTTGTCTTGTCCCAGGTGATATCATTACACTAAACTAATCAATCAAAAAATAATCCGAATAAGCGACATTGTATTGGTATCCACTGTTACCTTGATCCATTCCGTTGCAAGATCTGGACCTATGCTTTGTCAGATTTATGCTATCGATATCAGTATACTGTTATTGGCTTGCTAATGTTCGACCAAAGTGGGCTGGTTGACTGTTTTGTCTTTAGAGTGATCATCTGGTTTCTGGCGGCATTACTAGCCTTAATTTTTATCATCACTATTATCTTGAATTCAGGACTGATTGCTCCTTAGTTATGAATCTAGAACCGTGCAGGTGTTGCTTTCTGCATAATAAGTGCAACATCTTAGAAATCGATGAATCTTCTGCTTAGAATATGGGTTCAGGAAGAGGCAACTAATCGACTTCTTTGGGTCAGCAGCCTTCACCGAAATGCAATCCCTACGATGATGATAGTTTGGTCTTTTTTTCACACAAATTGAGCATATTATTTAATAGTTATTGGCATTCAATTTGAGAGGGCAGTATATATGTGTTAGTGAAAAGTGAAAGCTTCTTTAACCAAAGGTTGTTACTAGGGCTACTTCAAGTTACCGAACGGTAAAATTAGTATTTCAGTCGTTGGTACAAAAACCGCTGGAAACAAATTCACTACCCCATATTGTGATCAGTTTTCTTATAATTTGGATGTGCCCCAGATTCCGACATCAGCAAGTAGGTGCCTTGAAAACCCTAGAGATCCTGTGGTCTATACAGACCGTTTATAGCCTCGCAGCAACAGTAAGATTAGTCAAAATAATGTTGATACATACAGTACCCAAATCGGACACTTGGAAGGCAACTTATCGAAGCTGCGTCGTTTTCTTTACTCCAAAGGTTGTCGCTTTCTTCCGATGATTTAGCAAATCGGACCGTGTTTAATCTTAGCAATGTATTCTCGGACCAGATAATTTTTCGAGTCTTTAGGCTCAGTATGGCCTATTAGCAAAATGCGTTCTCCTAATCATTATGCAAATTAGACCTATTGCACTGCTGCATCGTTTGGGTTGTTGAATGCAAGACACGGAAGCATAACCGCTCTCCAAACGGAAAACGTTGACACCTACCCCAACACGCTTGGTTACGCCGAATGATCCCATAGCCCTTCCACTAATTGTGATGAATTTGTACACAGTATACTAAATTATCAACCTCCTAACAAAAGCTCCAGATGAATGGTGCTCTCGCTAAAATGAATCATCCTACATGAATAGCATCAGAATCACTGCTAAAGACAAATGGGAATACGATGCGTTTGTCGAATTCGGCCAGTTACGCCTCACTGCATAGCTATCGGAATCTAATTAAGGCTGGGAAGCCTGGTATAAATTTGTATACCGCATCAACAAACCATCCGGGCTTATCGTCAACAACTTATTTTCTAACCCAACTCTGCAAGACATGGAATTTTGCCGTCACATTTACTTTGCAGGATTTTCTTTTGAATTGGTGATCGACCCTTGTAAGACTTGCAATTTATCGGTGTCATCATACGGCAGTGATGTCGATTCGGGAAAGGCTGTTTCCACTTAATTTATGGTCCCCGTTCTTCTAAAAGATTATCAAACAAACCTCGTCCACCAAACGAATTGAAGTGATAAAAGAAAGAGTGAAGGCTTTATTGAAGATAATAAGACCCTCAATGAGAGCCTCATCAGAGCACACCCATATCGCAGCAAGAATCCCAGTCGACTGTAAGATCCCGTGAAGAGGAGACATTCAGAATGACGGGGACAGTGAGAGTAATTCCGAGAAGAACGAAATAGATGGGGGAAACAGGATGGGCTGGAATTAGAAGAGATTTGAAGTTCATATCTCTGAGACGGCGTAATATTTGTTAGACTAACGATTACTATCGAGCAAAATATTAAGGTGACCAAAACCATAGGCTTGTTCAAGAGAAACAGTCCAGTGAGGAAAGGTCTTGCCGGAAGCATGCACCAAATAAGTACAAACCACGCTGCAGAACGAACAACCGGTACACAAAAAGCTGGTTGTGATAAGTTCTCTTCGAAGGTCACTCGGCTTTCTTCTAGTTGAAGAATATAGAAAAGAACTGAATAGTGTGAGGTAGGCTGTGGGTAACGTGTTCTTTGAATCGATGTGACCAGAGCAAAAGGACTTGCATTTTTGTCAGGACTCTAAGAATTTTGCAGCACAATCGCTCGAAGGTCCCTCCCACCTTCCACATGTTGACCTCTACGATTAATCCTCCGAATCCATGGCTCGATCCTATTCTAGTATTATTACCTAGAGAAGGAACCTCAAGACTTTACTGCACATGCTATTGGTAGCCAACTTTTAGGCAACTATCTGGTCACTGCGGGACTGTGCGTGGATCTCAGATTCATATTGCATTAATTTATGCAAATTATTCCGTTATTATTATCTTGCATTGAACCGTAACGTTTGTGGTAGCGAAGGTCGAAAGACAATAAAATGCCAAACAGAAAACAAGAAGGGCAGAGTGATAGCTTATCACTGGATTATTTACCTGGAAGCAGGTTCTTGGAGTTGCCTGACGAACGTCGGATATGTTGATTTATGGTCTGTTATTCTATATTGATGAAGGTACATTAGTTTCTATCAATGCTAACCGCTTGTTTACGGTCACTTATCTCGATGGCGAATGTTTTTTGAAAACCTGTGAATCTTGCGAACTTTCGAGTAGGCTGAACTTAAGGGTCGATAAACTGATGCATGCAAGAACACATGGGTGTGTGGTTCCATTTACCATGAACCGAATGACGATTGTGAGTTATATGGAAACTCACTGGAGGTAAAGTTACAGACGCTGTTGACGAGTGATTACCTAACTGATGCTTCCCCAGATATTTTATCCCATATCTCCTTTTATCTTTCATCATTAAATTTTTCCATTAATTAGAGAATAATATACACCATTTTTCAGGAAAGGGGCCCCGATAACACAAGGCAGCCAACTAGGGCACTGATCGCCGGTGAGCTGATTCGCACTTTGGATCTTCAGCTTGAATTACCACGTCCATGATTGCTTGACCAACTCCGGCAGCGTATGATAGTAGAGCTACACAGGAAGATTTTGCAAAAAATCAGGGCAGTCAAGTGTGCAGGCTAAGGATATAATTTTTGGCTCTGAGTTCAGTAATTTCGGGTAGGGGCTGAAGCACCCTCTATTATACAGAGGTTCATTTATTGTAAGCAAAATATTTCAGGCAAATGCTAATGGTGACTGATAAGTAGAAAGATTAAGCGCAACTAGCATTCAAAATAACGCGGTCAGCAACTACTTCTTCCGAAACCTATTGGTCCGTCGAGAGTGCTTCAATAAAGTACCTGGATGGAACGAAAACACTTCATCGATATTCCGGGAGAAGGTAAAAATAACAACGTTGTGTGAAGCAGATGGTCAGTATCTGCTCATGGGTAGTTAGGTTTTATGGAACATCCTCATTGTTTCCCGGCTGGAAATGCAAGAATTTGAAATTTATAAGCTGAGACTGACACAGAAGAGATGACAAGGTTAAAAGTGGACGTTGAACACTAGTGATATCGGTATGCACTGATCTGAGGTGCTTTTGTATTAAGGGTGAACTGCCACCCTTTTCAGTGGTCGTCACATACATCACAGGAAGTGGCCAATCATGGAGAAGGAATGATCCGTTAACACCTCAACTCTGGTGAAGCGGAAAACGCATTGTGTATAGTTCTTAATCTTAATCGTCTGATTACTTCGGGATGATTTCGGGTCGGATACTAGCCCTGAATATCACTCAAAATGCAACCAGATACCAGCGTGTCTTAGAAAGCCGCTGATAGGGACTTTCTGGGCAGAGGTGCTCCCAAAAAATGAAGCAACAGAGACAAATGCCAGGCCCAAAACATTAAGATGAGTGGTCATTTGTAAACACTATTGCGGAAATGGCTAAACACTGAGACAAAAACAACCATGAACTGCGTATTAAAGTTACGGCTCACTGCTCACAGGAATCTGCGGGGGACGGTTGTGCGGGCTCTACGGATGTGTAGATTCATTTAAATGAAATACAAAATTAGCTGTCAGTTACCGGTCCTCAGTAGATTACGTGACCCTCAGGTGGTCTTACTGCCTGGTGGGTTAGATAGCTTGCTCAAAGCTCGGTGTAGGGTTCCCCAAGTCAACGCTCTATCTCGGTTTGATCAACGAGGTAGTACCGAATCCACAAATAAAATTATGAATCTCGATGGATTACCAAAGATGTGGAGATGGAGAATGAAGTAACTAGCATGTGTAGTATACTCTCTGTATTGTTTCTTTCTGTCCTTCTTTTTTAACCAACATTTTTATCCTTCTCCATCATTCCGATGACACATAATCTGCACACGGAAGTATGCAGAGTACATAATCGCATGTATTTAACCGTACGTAAAAGCGGACCGCAAATCGCAGGCATGGTCGATCCAAGGGGAAACAGTGATGACCAAATGTTTTACTTGAGTTTATGCTCGCAATCCACCACGCTTCCGATCATCAAGCCGACTTCGCCTACACGTTTTCACCCCGTGTAGCGGGCAACCAAGTGCAGACGGAAGGAATGCCAGAAATCTTTGGGGCTGAACAAGAGCAGTTTTAGTCATCCCAAGGGAGGGCAGTATAGTATNCTTTTTTAACCAACATTTTTATCCTTCTCCATCATTCCGATGACACATAATCTGCACACGGAAGTATGCAGAGTACATAATCGCATGTATTTAACCGTACGTAAAAGCGGACCGCAAATCGCAGGCATGGTCGATCCAAGGGGAAACAGTGATGACCAAATGTTTTACTTGAGTTTATGCTCGCAATCCACCACGCTTCCGATCATCAAGCCGACTTCGCCTACACGTTTTCACCCCGTGTAGCGGGCAACCAAGTGCAGACGAAAGGAATGCCAGAAATCTTTGGGGCTGAACAAGAGCAGTTTTAGTCATCCCAAGGGAGGGCAGTATAGTATGAAAATACGTTAATTTTTAGACCAAACAAGAAGGGAGTTCGGTTGTATTGCGGGATTTGCTAAAAATAGGTAACCGTTTGCATTCGACCAACAAAATCTCCATAGAATACGTGATTGTGAATTATGGTTTGAGAATTCACAAAATACCGTTGATTCTGAAAGTGACAGCTGACAGATGACAATAAGCGTATGGAGTAGCAAGGAGCTCATGAACTATTACAGATCAAGATTTTAGCTCACAATGTGTCAATATCTCGATGAACATACACCGATTCGTCACAGATTCCAGCTGAATCAAGAGCCCATAGTGATAGCACTATCCATTCAACCAGCAAAACTGCAGGATACTTCGTATTTTTGTGAATCACGCATCTTTATTCCTCCACCGGGCGAGTGTGCATGCTCGAAAAATACTGTGGTAGAAAACTGACAATAAAAATCAAGAAGAGAAAATAATTGCTTTTTTGTGTCTGACGTTTTGTACACTGCATAGCAGATAGCAGATGTACAGAACCAAAAATGGTCGGCTTTTTGTAGGTGATTTGTTTATCAATTTCCATCTCATTAACCTATTTTTATATGTCAATTCATCGGGAAAAGAAACGTGAATAATGCCGTAGTATAGGAAGAAGATTGGTGATAAATAATTTAACACCAAGGTTTCCCGCCGCTAGCAGCAGTAGCGATTCCGAAGGCTATTAGTCGAATGACAAGTGCCACTAGCGTATTTCCTCAAGATTTTTCAAAATCGTTCAACTAACTCCGATGATTTTGTAAGTTTCTTGTTACTATATTCTCTCTCTTCAGGCGGCATCATACATTACAAGTTCGGTTTGAATGTAAGGTTGAATGTAAGGTTTAAACGTAAGGAACCATTGGGATGATCAAATGAAGCAGACGCTCTTGTAACAATATTCACTCTGAGGGAGCGTTCTAGCCATGTAAGACTTTTGATTTGATTACATAGATTTTACAAGTAACCCGTCTCTCCTTTGGAAGGTTTTCCTCCGTCATCTACTTTACGAATGAGATAGATAATCTCAGCCATGATGGGATTGTTAAACCCATCTTCTCAACTTTATTTTAGAAACTGTCAGTATTTCAGTAACGAAGTGTAAAGATATAAATACTCTTGAAATTCTGATGAGCAGATGTTTTCACTGTCTTGCTCAAGTCACGCCTGTATTCTGTTCACTTTGCACAACCATTAACCATGAGCCAACGTGCTCTGATTTTCGTTACCAACTCACAGCACCATCCGCTCAAACAGAAGAAAGATCGAAGAGTAGTAAAGGCCGACGGCAAAATATGAAGTTGAAAAACTAAACAGAAGAAGTGAGGTTTCGAATGCAAGAACGACATCGGCTGCTACATTGAGCCATATCAATCACTGCCTCCAGCCATCGCTTAGGAGAGAGGAGATTTCGTGAATCCAAACCCGGTATTCTGACTGCCCCTACATGAGTCAATCCACTGGCTAAAGTTTTCATACTTTTTTCCACGTCATCAACGGGCCACTTCAAACCGTCTTCTAACCATTATCTGTCTCACAGAACAGTGTGTAACGAGAAAGGCAGTCGTTCTGTGATTTACTCAAAACAAGTTCCAACCACCTCAAACTACTCTGATTCAGTGACTGTTCTAAAGAATGAACCCTAATACCCAGTACCTAATGTCTAACTTCTGAGTTACTCACAAAATTCTCCCACCATATTCCACCAATATTATGAAGACAACGTACTCAAACACCCAAAATCATCCTCATATCTTCTGCTCTCGACGGCTGTGTTTCCTTGCCGTGGAGCAATAATGACCTCACTGCTGGCGTGTATACTCGACCTTTGAATGATAACCGGATGTCACGCCGACGCCACAAATGCTTCAAGTTGGCGAATATCAATCGGGCCTTCTGTATGGACGAAGACATCTCATCTGACGCATGACTACCAGATGAGATACAACTATTCAAGCAACTAAATCTATCCACCTCATTCAGTTGTTTCCCAACAAGAACAATACTCAGGTTTGATTTAGTGCCATTCTGCAATAACATTTTGCACTTGGAATGAGAAAAACGCATCCCAAACATACCTACACTATCCTTCAGATGATCGAGAAACATCTGCACCTTTCTTGAATCTTTGCCCAGTACCTCAACATCATCAGCACATTCGAAGTCGAACAGCTTCCTGTCTGAGCAGATGTCAATGTCGTTGTTATTTGTTTGTTTTTTCTTTGTTTTTTGTATGCACATATACCACTGAATCCGGTTTCGATCCATATCTGTCAGTTTCTCCTACCAGCGGTTTAAAGTGTCATTATTACAACAACCTGGCAGACAATGCGTCCCTGCATACGATGAACTGAAAGTCAACCTTTGAGGCTCTTTTTCCAAATTATTGGTTTTCCGCCACACCACCGTTTCAATTCTTTTCTTTTTGCGCCGACAGAGCACTTTGCCACAAATGGTGGGTGAACATTCGCTAGATGTTTCCTAGTCACCGTAGTGGGCGCTTTGAGACAGCTCCTCTGAGTAACGCACAATCAATTCCAAATACTCTCCTTCGTGCTTTGTCATTACTGATCTGATACTGCGACCGTACTTGCGTAAGTGATTGCAAACTTCGGTGATCGAACTCGTCGACCTATCCAGGTTCAGAATCTGTACAGAAATGCCTACCGAACTACGACTTTGTTGACTCTATATTTTAAGGAAAGCCCAGTGTTGCGACAATGCCATGGGTGGGCGAGATTAACAAAAGCCAAACGAGCCATAGAAATGCGTGCGAGATGTCGTTTCCGATACCATCACTGATAGAGATGCAGCTTCTCAGATTTACAAACCTCAAAAGATTGTCTGAGGTCAAGCTGTTTGCAGTGTATTCCGCTATCGGATAATTAATTCACATGACTGTTCGTCGCATCGGACGCAATACAAGAGTAACAGTTTGTTTCTTAGGCCAGCGCCCACGTGGGTGAGTGATCGAAGATTCGTTTGTGGAGTTAGTCTACCAGTTATGTGCGTAATTGCATCGGATGAGTTACATTTTGAAGTACTTCCGGCTAATAACGAAGTCACTACAAAACGCAACTTGCTTCGTCCACCTGTAGACTTTGCTTTGATCCTCCATTGTTCTGGGTTTCATCAAAAATGATAGACGTTGCAACTTCTGGGGCGAAACTCAGAATTCGGGATCTGTTTCTAGATCGGAGACATCTGCAACCAGTCTCAGTGATAACGCTTTGTAGGGGTGGGCGCCAAAGTGGGGACCAACTATATTTATCAGCGCCATCGTAGCAGTTGCAAACAATTCGGATATTGAATAATTCTGAACCTCTAGTGTGTCTCTGAGAGCATTTGGTCCAAATTGCAAAGGAAGAAGCATATGGACTGCGTCCTAGCATGCCAGATAATCTGGAAGTGACTGTCCGAGTAAAAGAATTCTCACACAGATTTCACAAAGTTTTAAACGAGAGAAAGCAGACGTGCCTTCAGGGTTTGTAGCCGGGCAAGCAGGCGTCAACTGGCCGTACTGAGTGAGTGTCTTCGGATGCAGGCTTGCAATGAAACTACACGTGGTATAGAGATCCGTCGTATCAAAAACGATGGTTATCCCACAGGCGTTTGGTGGATGTTATTTTTGGGTGCACCATCACTAGGTCGCTTTCATGTTCGTCGATATGGAAATGGTACTTTTCAGTAAATGGTGATTCGCAACCACCGCATATTGACGACAGCGGGGCCAAGTCGGGATTACCAAAATAGGTCACTAGCGGGGATGCAGCAAAAACGTTACTGAGATCCACTGCCGGAAAAACAATATGATTTGCTTCAATTTCAACCGTTTCCGAGAATCATGCTCGTGATTGAGCAAAATAAATAAATAAATAATCATGTGTCACGGAAAGTAAGACAGATAGATATATGGAAAAGATGGGTCATTTTAGAAGTGTTCCGTACGCAATTCAATGGTGATCAAATATGCAGTAATTTTTGCACTATAAAAGTACGATACCGGCTAATTTATGTAGGGATTCAAATCAACAAATCGAAATTTGTCTAAATATCGGAAGTTCTCTAACAGGCCAAGGACCTATTATGGTATTTTGATTAGGATTTGAATTTGAGGCGCATTTTCAGAGCTAAGCTGAGATGCGATTTTTTCATCACACTCAAATAGCCAGCAGGATTTCCCTATAAGTGCAGATTTCCGACCTAATAGAAGCGGAAATCCAACGCATCGACATGACATTCGCCAACCAACTCTTGAGTGGTAACAACGATCGATTCCTATAGCAAGGCAACTGACCGTTGTGTGGGAAGAAGAAGAAGCATACGAAAACTGCGGATGTCGACAGCATCACTCGTACTTTCATCCATCTTTCCACCTATACTCCGGTCGTATTTGGTGAGGGTGTTGATAGGACGGTTACAAGTTTCTTGGAGAATAGGTGCTCGACCTTCTGCACACCACTAAAATTATCGCAGGGATTGGTCTTCTCAGTCTGTCCTCAGTTATTTTAAGGCGCGGTGCTGTGACTCTGACAGATGCATTTACGCCTCTGATTAACTCACCATTAATCTCTTCTTCCATCGCTGACTGTTGGAGACCCGTCACCAGCATTCCCATCCCTAAATCTAACTGTTCTACTGCTTTAGCAAAACGTTTTCGCCCCATCGCCTTAACCTCTGGTCTTAAACTGTTATAGGGTGTTTTACTTAAGCGTCTGTGTTCTTCTATGTGTCGCCCCTGACGATTCTTTTCAGTTTTCCTATATATCTAGCAGGTCCACTTTGGACGCTGTCGCCTCCCTCATTCACCACATTTGTGAGTCCTTAAACACATCAATGAAATCTGTGCGTTGCACCTCCCTAGACTACTCATCGGCATTTGACTCAGTCCCACGGTCTCGTCCACTCCACAAACTGCAAACATTTGGTTATCCCAGTCCGTTATTAGTATGGCTGTCTGATGAATTTACTAACCGAACCCAGTGCACACGAATGGACGGTAAAGTTTCGAAACCGTTGATTAACAACTCAGGAGTGCTACAGGGTGCTGTTCTTTCACCGTTCCTCTTTTCTGCTTACATCAGTGACTTATCTGCTAGTTCCTCTTGTCATCTGTGTAAGCATGCTGATGATGTTGCCCTGTCCCAAGTCGTTTCGAACAACGATGATTTTCAGAGTTTTTCCAATAACCTATCTTCTGTTTATGATTTATCTGCACGAGCTGGTTTAAATCCCAACACATCTATATGTCTCCCTCGGTCGGCCTAGCCATCCGAAACGGCTTCCATCAACTCAAAATCTCTTACCAGGGTTGGTTCTGTGAAATATCAAGAAGTTGCTATTGACAAAAATCTGAAGTGAACTTCTCACATTTCTACCTGTGTGAAGAGTCTCCGATGGTTGTCATTTCAAATCAGGAAGCTTCGACACTACAAGGTGAAATAAAGCATCGCTTCCCGATTTGCCTACCAATGTGTTTCTCTAATCCTTCTTTACTGTTCCCCAGTTATATTTCCAGGTTTACTTAAAACAGATCGTAAAATTGTTCGCCGGGACTATCAATTATTAGCCGTGTCTTTCACACCACTAACTGGAATGTCCTTCAATCTATGTGGTCAGCACTTATCAACACGTGAGGAATCGGCTCACAGACTTCTTTCGGATCCCATGCATTCTCTGCACTACGATCTTTCAAAGCCCCACTCACAGATTTCAACACGATCCACTTTTTATTCCATACCCTCTAGGATCAATATCTATAAGACCTCCACGGTCCCATACTTACCGCGCACCTTGAAAAGCCGTGACCGTGTTTCGGTCGATTTCCTGAGTAACCTTTCATAAAGTGCTCAGATCGTTCCTCCATGTGTTGTTATTTCATTTTTGCAAAGTGGTCAGCGTAAATTTGTTCTTCTTTTCCCCCGTGTTCTTTTTACTGAAATGCGACATGTTGTATACAAATTGTACACAATGAAATTTGGTCTTTCCATTGTAGCACTGGTTCTAGTAGTGCTACGCAAACTATTAGCTAATATATTCATAATTTAAACAATTCCAAAATTTGTGTTGTAGACATTCATACGTTAGCTTGCTATAATATGTTTACCTAATTTATTTTTGATCTTGTTCTTTGTTCACGATGCGAAATATGTATGAATGTATCACGAATTACGGGCTGTGCCCACGTGCCTAAGTATGGTATACGAATGTTCGCTTATCAATAATCAATGCTGAAATAATGTTAGCAGTCAGTCAGAGTTCCACTAACATAAGCGATCTCTCCAAGCAGCGGTTTCCAGGGTATTTTAATTTGTTAAATTTGAAATAATACAGAATCTTATGGTTGTCCAAAGTAAAGGCAGGGGGATCAGAATGAGTGCTTGTTGATGCTGAATATGTACCGCAGTATTTGAAATTTTATCTCAACTACGAAAGTAACTACTATCCGCAGTATCTTTTTTTGAAAAATGTATGACGCACAGTGAACCACAGATGAATAGCAGCCAAACGCTCCGGCCCATTTTTTATCATTGCCCAGCGTACATTCGTCAAAAAAGGCGCAGACTTTCTAGCGTTTATTTAAGAAGATTACGGTATGCGTCTGTACTTTTATTTACTTCGCTTTCTGTTTTACTCATGACTGGGACTTGCTTGTTTTACCGAACTTGTCTTGATAAGGAAACTACACAGAAGTGGGTTGTTCACACAGAAATTCCTTCGCTTTCGTGGTCATCTGTTCGAAGCAGACTTTGCCCAGTTGATGCTATTACATCCACTCAGTCGTGGGCTTACCATAAAAATTGTCGAGGTAGCAGTAAATTACGTTCATTAAATTACTCATTACAAATGTGTCCAAGTCCCCCCGCTCTTCCTCTCTCTCTCTCTCTGTCTCTCTGGTAAGCAGTTTATGAAAATGTGATTGAAATTCTGACGTGAAATATTCCGAATTAGAATCCCGATACCGGTTTCTATGCTGCTTCTCTTTTGTTTCGTAGATTAGAAGTCACCGCGGTTCGGAAAAGACTGTGTTGATTTAGTCTTCAAAAGGCTACCGAGAGTAAGGATGAAGTATTGGATATGATACCAGTGCATATAATCACAGGCCCTAACGGGATCCAAGCCAGCCTATGGACTCCACCCAGGATGTGGCAACATACCTGCCTCACTGGCTAGGTTAAGAGCTTGCATCACAGAAATTGTTTTATTGATCAAATCAGGGAAGAAATATTCAGTTTTCACATAAGTTCACCGCCCATCCCCATTGTGGAGGTAACGCAATGGAATCAGTGCACCGGGCAGTGGACAGTTGTGATTTTCTGGTTTAGTTTTGTTTAAGGTGCAATGTCGTGTTCTCGAGGTTATTTAAAAGCCAGGCTGAATTCGGGTTAATAAAATATCCACAGGCTGATTTATCACGACAACGGCCACTTCTCTGGAAGCAGAGAGACATTTTTGGAAGGTCTGGAGGACATGTCTCATCATCATTTGTCGTTTAGTAATGACTTATCAATGCGACATCGAAGATACTGTGAAAATATACGTATATACATGTTGATATAACTGATCATAGCAGTCAGTGAACAGCAGAGGAGGGAAGGAATCGGGTTGAGAATATGTAACACTTGAATTAGCCCTGGGCACAAGTCCATCGAAGTGGAAGGACAATAAATCATCTGTCATCTGCCCAAATATGCCTCAACACGGCGTGCATGTCAGTCACCAATCAAGAGACGGACTATATGAGGTTGTGCTTTAAAATAAAGGCTGCTCCACTCAGGTAAAAACGAAAATCACATGTTTGCGTCGGAGAGTTGAAGCAGGTTAGACTTCTCTGTTACACCCTTCTCGCCATCCACTTCCATCTCAGATGATGACCGATTTCTTGTGACAGATTGTGAAAGTCGTTTGGGAGTTTGATGTGGATCTGCTTTAAGTAGAAATGCAAAGGAATATTTATGGGCATTACTGCATATGAGTAACGAAAAGTTTCGTATAAATGAGGAACACTGAACTGCATTAATCTATGAAAGCTAAATTAGAACCCATAAAGTTAACTGAGGATGTCAACAACAAAGAATCAAACAATAGTGATAGCACAAACGAATCTTAATTTGTCTGTCCAGTTAGAGTATAACTTTGATTGGTGGTTCTCTTTATGCAGGAGAGACAGCCGCGAAACAGATAATGAAATAGTGCAATTGGCTTTCATGAAGTAAACTTACGGACATAATCTTTGAAGCAGGAAATCTTTATCGCACCTAAAGTATCCCTACTTGTGATCCCAAGTGCAGGGCAACAGACGAACGCTGTAGAACCCGATGAAAGTATTCTGTCTGTGACTGCCATCACGATGTTAATAAAGACACGAAACAGATTGATTTCCTTTAACTGCAAATTGCTGACATGAACGTATGCTGCACTTTCATGGTGATACCAAGGCTTACTAGTTCATCGAAGGAAACTGGCTAGTTTAAATCCGGAAATTTGAAAATAGCTGTGGATACCCAACTATTTTGGCTGCAGGTTGACGATATTTAATTTCAATCGCATCGAATTAAGGTATATTCCCTTTGTACTGCCTGTATTTTTTTCGAGGTTGCTGTTCTCATCCAGATTGGCAGCAGTACAACGTCCACCTCATCGTCTTCACTAAGTGCATGACACTGTTTATTTAATTACTGCCTATATGGTCCTCAATTCCAGTTTTCGCAGCGAGAGACAAAGGTTTTGTTTGTGTTAGTAGTAGGAGATTGAATGTTTTTATGAAATAATTTACCATGTGATTTCATCGCTCAACTCGCCGCTAAGAAACCATGGAAGCACTGTACAGCTGTTTCATCATTGTTAGGAATGATGAGCAGTGCATATCCGCCGTGCCCGAACTGGGATGCGAACCCGGGACGAAGGATTGTGAGTCGAACGCCTTAGCCATTACGCTACCGGGCAGGCTCTGAACGGTTTGTTGAACTTCACCACGTGACAATATTGCACATATCCGCCACTGATTTGCGCGGTTACTCTCTGCTAGCTCACACCAATCGACCCCCATTGACTGGCAACTTCTCTGCAGGTAGCCTAAATGCGACGAAGGCTTTGGACATGACCTACAGAACTTGGCTACATGGTATGTGACAACCCAAAAACGAGGATGGAAAGCGTATCGCCAAAATCATTACCGCAAAGGTATTCAGCCGATGATATATATATATATATATATATATATATATATATATGAATTTCTCACCAGAATCGAATCTGTAGCATGAGGAGTGTGCATGGAAGCTGCTCGTCGAAAAGTCCACAGAAGAATCACAACTGTGATTCGTTGGTAATTCTTTGTGAGTTGGGCTGAGCCAACCTTAGGAACGAGAACAGAATGCCCCAGAATATACGTAGGTATATATAGAAGCAGGAGCATTCTGCCCTCGTTCCTAACGTTCGCTCAGCCAAACTGACAAACAATTATCAACCAATCACTGTTCTCGTTCTTCTGTAGAATCTTCGACGAACAGCTTCCATGCACACTCCTCATGCTACAGATTCGATTCTGGTAAGAAATATCCATCAATCCGGAGGGTACAAGTATGTGGATGTTTGGACAAGAGAGCATCGGGTACGCATACCTGACGAGCGACAATAACCGCGAAACCGGTCGTGTGCTCCTGGGCAAATTTTATTTGCGAATCCAGATACTACTTCCTGCCTGTATATACATATATATATACGTATATATATACATATATATATACATATATATATATGTATATGAATGGCACACAAAACAGTGGAAACCCTACGAAAGATTCCATCGAAGACCAAAGAAACGTCAGCTGACAAGAATCTAATTGACGCTGTTTGTCAACTGTACTGAAAAGACTACGAAAATAGTACACCGGACAAACCGGAAAGAAACTCGTGACACGGATCCATGAGCACCAGGTGGCAACAAAATGACACGATCGCTTTCCCTAATTCCAGTTCACGAAGACCGGAAAGTTTACACGTTCAAATTCGAAAACGTGAGGATTGTCTCCCATGGTAGAATGATGCATTCGAGGGAATTTCTCGAAGCTTGGTGCTCCTCAGGAAGATCGATAAACAGACACATTGACTTACTTATCGATCCGCCGTCATGTGCCACTCTTTTTGTTTCGATCAGTTCCAATCCTGATCACTTTGTTGTATTTGTTCCGCTTAGTCCTCCAGGAGCCGGGAAAACATCGGTTGTGTTTTCCGTCGCATACTTCATCTTGTTTTATCCACTTAGATATCTATCTTGCAAACATTCAAAGAAGTCCATTTTAGAGGCTACAACCTAGTTTGTTGTACATCCTTATTATCTTATTTGACTTTTTCATTTTTCCAGCTCACTGGGAATCCGAAAGCCTGGAGGCCCTACTGTAATTTCCAGCCAGTATCGAGTAGCCCATAGTGAAGAGGCTAACCCGTTGACCGTTTTTCATCGATATGATCACAGTTCTTGGTCTCGATGTTTTGCTTCCAATAACTACAGTTCTCTTCTGACTTCAACCTTTGTGCACAGACAGCTGGTGTCAGTTGGAAATGTCTGTTCTAATCTGCAGCACTACTACATTTGGTTGCATTTTTTTCAAATCCGTAAAAGTGTCATATCCCTTCTTCCATATACTCCATTTTGGAATCAGCTTTTAATCAACTCGAGTGGCACGAGACCTGATGCATCTCTTAAGTGATTCACCGCGTGATATCCAAATCCAGCTAACTACTGTAAACAGTGCAAGCACAACTGTTTCATTCATCAACTGCGCATATCCATCGCTCCCAAAATGAGAGGCCAACCCGGGACAGACGACTGTGTGCCTTACCCCTCATCTGTTATGTTGACCTGTAGAGCACCTGTAAAGGCTATTTTATTAAAGCTCTTTAGAGAGAAATCATGTTTACGGAAGTCGACGGATCTGAAAAGAGATCAACATGAAACTGCTGGGAACTAACCAATTAGGTTGGTGACGAATACGTTCAACTCAGTCGCTATTTCCCTGTTTGGAGCCCGGTTAACTCCTAAGGAGGATTGAGAAGCTGAGCAATGCTCCCATGGTTTCTCAATGGTGATTGGGATGTAAATGTTGTTTAAGAAATCACTTAATCAAAACCTTCTAGGCTTGGTACTAAAAATAGATTTTGTGGTAATTGTCTTCATACCCAGTGTTTGCGCATTTTTGTGTCCAGTGGATCGACAAATCCGAAGGCCTCTCTTTCCTAGGGAAAGTTAAACTTATTACAGTTTTACTTCCGCATTCCGTAAGATGCAACAGCATTAACCTACTGACATACGAGAAGCAAACCTATGGTTGTGATTTTACTCTTCAAATCACCTAGCCTATTTGTCTGTCGTATATTAAACTTTATCTCTTTTCCTCATTTTATAGATTCTCTGTCCCTCGGCCCAATAAATCTATCATATTGCTTATCAACCCCCCGCCCAAAACATAGTTGTTGAGCAAAATAACAATGTCATTGCCGGGTCTTCTTGCGTCTTCAATGTTGTGCGCTGAGTTACGGGTATACGCAGGGTGCATCGTGGTGGCAAGGGTTGTTAACTGTGCAAAACTGTTCTCACTAAATTCCGTATTACTACTGAAGTTGACCGCGACTAATGTGCCGTCAAAAGATCTCTTACTCTATTGATTTGTTTGGTCATTGTACCAAGCTTTTGTGTCCCGGAGATAACTTTGGCAACATGATATAAGCTGCATCTTGAGGTGAATGACACATGGCACATCAATAGAAACGTTCTCATACGAGTTGATAGATAGTAGTTATGAGATTGGTGTTGTGCAAACCTTCAGAATTGTGGAATCAGATGTGCTAATTAGAGCCACGTCAATAAGATGACATGAAACAAGTGCTTAGTTTCTGTTTTGAAGACTAGATTATGACTCACGCTGGTTGCCTAAAAGAAATGCAGAAAAATATCAGAACTTCTACACATCGAAAGGTCACACATTCGATACTGGTATCAGATGATGCAATGGACTAGAGAGTAATACCTAACGAAATAAAGATCCTAAAACTCGCCAAAAAGAGTATCGTCTTAATTTACTCCTTTTACCTGGTTGACACCATGCTGATGTATAAGGTTCTGCCTAGTTGAATCTGATATTACTCTAGTTTGGACTAGACTGTACACAACTTATCTATCAGAGCTACTTAAACGTGGAAAGACGTAAATGCTTCCGAGTCTTATCATTAATCCAAGGACTACATTCTTCAATCTCTGGGCCACGCATTCTAGTCTCAGATGGTTAATATTCTGAATAGACGGATAACCGGCAGTTATCAAGGGGCTATCATTGTAGTCTTTCGAACCTAATGTCCTGCATTTCAAACATGCGATTTATTTAGCTAAACATGCCTAGATTTAGCCATGATTTAATTTTAGTAACTAAGATCCACCTAGGGAAATAATACTAACAGTCGGTCACATTTTGGGAGTAAAATATTTTTTGCAAGCTAGAACAATTTAGGGCACCATATCCTGCAGTTTGATCATACAGTTTGTACATCATTTTTACGGGCGACTTATACTCAGAGTTTGGTTAGATATCTTACTGTAATGACAGGCTTCGAGTGCACATCAGCAAGTTGATTGCTACCAGTGTTACTGTTGAGGGATAGCACAGAAAGGAAATTAACCGTCATATTCAGAAAGCAATTTTGCTCTAATTCTAGTCTATCACGTCAAACTCAAGCCAGATAATTTACACATTCATTAGTCTGAAAGTACGATATACAAAATGAGGACAAATAATTTATAACATCGCTAGAACAAAAACAGTGTGATATTTAAGTTGCAAGCAGTTGACACGGTCATGTTTGCCGTGGATTTCTCTTTCACAGTTTATTCCTACTCCCAACTCTGTGCTTTTTGCACATCGGGACAAAATACGGGTCCACGTAGGTCCACGACAAAATCACTGATGAATCACATTAAATGATAAAATCGATTAGCAGAGCACTTTTCGCGATAAACCCGAGCACTAAATGTTAATGTAAATTACACTGGGTCATTCGCAAAGAGAAAAGTGCATATATGTTGGTTGTTTTTGGCAGTACTCTAGATATTCATGGTACATCTAAAGACCAAGGAAACCCATCATGAAATGCTCTACTGGAGAAATAACTCACGGAGTGCACCAGTACTTCGTAAAATCTTCGGAAAGTTCACAAGTAAGCCACATAGGACGACGGATTTTACTTCGCTTTATTCAACTGGCATGTATTAGAAACTAAATCAACAGTGCATTTAACAGTGTAGTGATCACGATTAGTTGGCTGAAGGATTTGGCGTGTGTGTGTGACACGACGACCGCTTGTCCATGGATTACACCATCTAAAGCATCAATAATATTGGTTGTGACTGATTTCTCGGTTTGAATGTGACAGAATGCCGAGTATTGGTGATCACGTTCATTTTGGCAATTTCACGTAGATGATTTACACTGTGAAGGACTTAAAGATAGTTTTGAGTTTGCTTGAACAATGCTAAATATTAAGAGCGCACTTTTTCATTCTCTTTACGGCCGATAGTACTCATTTGGGTAATGCCCCTCATGATGAACATTCAAGCATAGTCCAGGAAAAATAGCATTCATTGGCTTCAGTTGGACTTCTTTGTAGCTTTTAAATACAACCCACTACTCAGTATTGTAACAAAAAGGCCGCCGTTTTCGTATCAGGTCTCTTTTCCTTTTTCTTTCAATGTTAAGTCTCAAAATATGTACAGTCGATCATGTTTTTCACGCTTCGATCCGGTCAAATGCAAGTCTGTGATGTTCTGAGGTTCAGAGGTAAACGTGCAAACTCAATTCACCATCTTCAATGCCCCATTCCAGGGCGTAGAAAGAGTGCAGATGCTTGGATCAGTTTAGCGTCGCGCAAAAATAACGAGTAGGAAAACAGATTTGCCAAAGTGGGCGGTGATTATGGGAAGAAACTCCACCATCTGTGAAAATGCCGTTTACCATTCTTATGGCTTCGGAACCTTTATTCACGGATTATGCGCAAAATCCTCGAGTCATATAGTCCACACCGAACAAAACACTTTCAAACGCAAAGGGCCCGTGTGGTCAGGCCATTAACTAGAAAAAATTGCCACTGGAAGTAAAGCGGAATGGGCCTGACTAAGTGGAGCACAATAGGGGTTAAACAGAATCTAAACCAATAAGAATATGTGCGTGTGTGGTTCTATAGAACTACAAAGGGAGTAAACGTCAGACGGATTGGGAGGACCCTGTTTTATTTGAAATGCTTCCAGTATGGAGACAACCTGGTTGAGAGTGTCTATAGTTACGTGATCTTTTCATTGCCGTGAGTGGCATTTTTCAAGCCAAGTCTACAACCTTATGATTAAAAGAACCTGAATTTATTCATGTGACTAAAAATGACTGAGAGAATGAAATGGGTAATGACATCGATATTGTGACGGAAGACTTCGCTAGGTGGCATCAAAGGGACGTCCCCCGAATTTTTCTTTTAAGATGGTTTGAAAGCGTAATACAGTAGGAACGTCCGTACATTTAGCGGTGTTAGATTTGAGGATGACAGAAGTTTTTGCTTCGGTATGAAATATTTCTTTTAATATATTATATGAATAGCATCATCATCATCGTTCAGCGTTAAATAGCAAGGGAAGCCTCACTGACCGCTGCCTTTCCCCAGAGTTACACGTTTATATAAAAAGAAGTGAATATCCAACGGGAACAGGGAGTGGACCTACACAAGCGGGAAAAGATAAGTTGCTCCTGCAGCCAACACACGGAACACAGTCTAACTGTACAAACGCACGTGCTTTCAATCATTCTGATTCGATAGAAAATGACAACACGATCGCTACTGTTCACTGTTCACTGCCATATACATCAATGTCTCCAGCCAGCTAGTTGACGAGTCTTTCGGACCCCAACCACGAAGGCGTGAGACACCTACTTTACCCAAGTTCGCTGTACATTTTCTCATTCCACGTTCCCACGTCATCTGTTGATCTCCATATGGCCTCTTTCACTCCTTGGGAGGAACACAAAATAGGGCACGGTATGGTAGACGAGTGTTCGTCATACGCAACACTTGACCCAACCAGCGCAGGCTACTATGTTTCATACGCTGAAACAAGCTATTCTCAGAAGTGGCACCCAATACCAGATTCCCAACCTTTAGAGTACTCACCCGGTCACTCCATCCAATCCTAGCCATACTACGAAGACATCGATGGTAGAATACCTCTAGCCGACGAACATCGTCCACACGCATACTCCACGTCTCGCAACCGTACAACAGAACTGAACGCACTGCAGCACAGTACACACGACCTTTCAACTTCAGCGAAATATCAGACCGACGCCACAAGTGCTTCAATCCGGCGTAAGCTGCCCGAGCCTTCGATATACGCATATTTACCTTCACTCCCGAGTTACCATCGTTGGACACGCAGCTAACAAGCTAGGTGAAACGGTCCACAGTCGTAAGTTCCTCTCCATCCAGTATCAAGTTCGGCGTTACTGTCGTCCAATTTTTTAACACCACTTTGCACTTTGAACGTGCAAAGCACATGCCAAACCGAGCAACCGATCTCGACAGTCTACTAGTGCCCGTTTTGCACGGTCCGCAGACTCGAACAGGCGCACGACGTCGTCTGCGTAATCTAGGTCACATAGCTTTCCTCCACTTCTTAGTTCGACTCCTACATCCCGGAGACCTCCCACAACATCTTCCATCACCTCGTCCATGACGAAGTTGAACAAGAATGGGGAGATGGGACACTCTTGTCGAACGCCGCTAGTTGTTTCGAATGAACGTGACAGTTCACCGTATACCCTAACGCAACCATAGGTATGCGAGTACAATGCTCGCAACAGGTTCACAAACTTCGTTGGCATACCCTTTCGGTGGGGAGCACTGAGTAGTGCTGGTTGATCCACGGAGTCGAAAGCACCTTTCAAGTCCAGGAAGACCACGATTGTAGGGTTCCGGTGCGTGTGGCGCGTTTCGAGTATCTGTCAAAGAGTGAATATCTGGTCGATGCAACTTCAACCTGGACGAAATCCGGTCTGTTGGTCGCGGATATTACTCTCGCGAATCGGTGTCAAACGGCGCAGCATTATCGAAACTAACACCTTAGTGACTATCGGAATTAAACTAATCCCACGATGATTGCTGCAGTCACATCGAGTGTCCTTCTTGAAAATGGGTATAATCAGTGACTTACCCCACGATAGCGGGATGCGCTCCTCGTTTTAAATATTACAATGCAAGGAGGTAAGTGATTTCATCAGCACTTCTCCACCCAATTTGAAAAGAACTGAGGGAAGTTCGTCAGGGCCGGCAGCTTTTCCCCTCTTCAGAAGCCGAATATTCGACCCCACTTCCACTTCCGTTGGGGGATCAAGTGACATCTTCCAAGGATTCACAGCTCCAGGCGTCGGACTAGATGCGATAGCGTATGGCCAGCTAAACTGATCCTTGAAATGCTCTGCCCAACGGTCCAGTCAATCCTGTCTACCATGGATGAGCTCTCCAGTCCTATCGCACAGGACTTCACTAACCGACATTCGCCGCCCACCGCTGTCACGTATAAGCTTAAACAGTCTTTGACTGTTACCTGAAGCGGACGCCACTTCCATCTCTTCGGCTACCTTAACCCACCAGTTTTCGTGGTCATTCCTCAGGCTTATCGTCAACTGATGCTGCAACTGCCGACGCATCTTATTCACTTTCTTGCAGTTAGACAGCTGGCGATTTTGCTCCATTAGACTTAGTGACGCTTGCGAGATCCATTGTCTTTGATGAACGCTAGATCTAGGACCACAAGCTAAATTTGCTGCCAAATGCATCGCCTGCTTAATTTGATCCCACTGATCGTCTATATTGCTGCTCATCGAAGTTCTTAATTCCTCCGATAGTTTATGTTCGTAGCTGTTTCGAACAGCCGAATCAGACAAACGTTCGACAGCCAATCGGGTTTGTGGCCTACGTCGATGGCTATTGAGCTTCAGCAAAAATCGCATTAAAACTAACGCATGGTCCGATTCGACGTACGTGGTCTAGTGTGATCTACAGTTCTGGAAAGAACCGCGCCAACGGTAACCAACTGCGATATGGTCAATCTGACTCAGAGTACCTGTCGAGTTAGAATGCCATGTCGCTGTGCGACGCGAACTGTGTCCGAAATTCGTACTAGATTAGAATAAGTGGTTGTCTGCACAGAATTGGAGAGGTCTTTCCCCGTTGTCTGTTCGCTGTGCCGGCAAGGCGCATCGCGCACCTAAACAGGATTCCGATGCATTCTGTTTTCTAACTTGTGCAATGAAGTCACCTGCCACCACTATAATGTCAGAGCCTTTGCTCTTCCGAACAAGGGTGACCAGGTCATCGTAAAACTCGTCCTTCCCCATGTAAGTGCTGCAGTCTTTTGGAGCGTATACTGAGATAACAAATAAACTACGCCTAACATTACTATCCTTTCGGACGCCGACTGATCCATGCAGTCCCGCGGCACACAAGCGACTGTTGACTGGGATCCAGTCTAAAAGGGCTGCTTCAGCCTTCTCACTCAAGACTATCCCTACACCGCGTTGACCCACAGCTTGAGCTGCTTAGTCTCCTGAACTATGAAGGAAATATCTTGACGAGACATTAGGCCCAGTCAGTTGAATTACTCTACTCGAATCCTGAATTCGTGTTTCACTCATGCAGCAGATATCAATCGAGCGTGAGTCAGTCCACTGTCAGAGCCAAACAGGCCTGTTGGCCAGCCTGCATTAAAGTGGGCACATTGAAGGAACCAAGATTCAAAGGCTGACGAGGCTTGAGAAAATGTGAGCTAACAGACTGAAAACCACCTACTACACTACTTGACAATAAACCGTTGCGAGTATCGGGCGTGTTATCAATGGGGACACTATGGATAGGCAGAAGGGGCGAAGAGATTGGGTTTGAGACAGAAGAGACATGTTGGATATAAGAAAGGGAATTTGTTCGCATATGCTTAATTTTAAGCAAAACGAAGGAAAATCGCTTACCGGTTTGGAGTGAGTTAGTGCAACTCTTCGTAGCTAAAGGATCGCCAAATTTGGAAGTCGACTGCTGTTATAAAGCTTTGTAAACTACTTCACTGCAGGATTTTATAGCGGACATTTTTACTGGGATACACGTGGGATAATCGATGCTCTTTAGAGAAAAACTGTAAACATTGTCCAATGACAATGGAAAAATATGTTCAGGTTAATGAAAGAAGTAATCCATTGTTAGTTGGCCACTGGGAAGGCCCGGATCGGGCATGTTTGTGGACCCTGGTTCTTTTGTTTGGATAGTACTTTTGTTCAAACACGAATGGCTTCAGTTATATTAGGAACAGGATCGGTGGAATCATGTTCCGGGATGAATATGGTGTAAAAATTCGCAGAAACCACGAGGAGCAATCAGACAAGAGATAATAAGTCGAGGCTTTCCAATGGTAATATCACAAACAATGAAACCACCTGCATCCGCAAGGGACAAATATTTTGGCACTGCGGAGGAAGATGAGTTGTGACAATTAGTTCATCGTCATCTTTGTGTACTTTCGCAATATCCGACCAGCTGGGTGACATTGGGTCAGAAACCATGTGCATACTTGTATGGGACAGATTATTCATCACAAGGTTATCAAATTCTGTTACAAAACTGACTTTGGTGGTGTACTAGAAGATGAAAAGGCGTTGTCGAATTCCTATCGGAGAATAGCAGTCGCTGCAGAAAGCCAACACGTACGTCAGTGACTTATGACCAACACTTATGCTAAAGTTTCCCCTTCAATATTATGTTGAAATTATTTTCCTGCAAACCGGATTGGGGGATGGTTAGTTCACACCCACATGTGCTGTATTTCGACTATGCCAAAAGTAACATCCAGGAAAATGCCCTATCAGCCCTCTTCTGCCACTCTTCACCAAGGGCTATGGCAGATGGCTTTTTAACAGAAACCTCTTGTTACTGTCAATATGCCCATGAAAAAGTGGTTCCCAAAGTTTCCTTGGATGTTTGTAGAGTTGTTTTCGTTTTCGGAGAAATGGATAAATTGGGCGGTCCATTTTCTAAAAGCTCAGTGACTACTTGTGAGACCACTGACAAACTGTGCAAAAAGAAACAATAATGGTTGATGTTATCCCGTAAACATCAGAGACTCCTTAAAGAGTGAGGTTCAGGGTTAATAACTTATGCCACTCAGTCTGCTTATTAACAACAGAATACCTTCAGTTTCAATGTAATGACCAGGAAATTTGATGATTAAAGAGCCAGAGATTTTTTGAGGATTAATAACAGAAATGCTGTTCATTGGTATCCTCTGAAATAGCTGGTATGCTCACCATGTTTGTGTTCGTCTACACTGGTAACAAAGACGTTATCAGTTAACGTGAGGGCAAAACTAGTATCAACGAGCACCTCATCTGCGAACCACTGGGAGGTTTATGCTACATTTATCAGACCAGAACATATGAAGATTTCGCAGATGCCAATTTCTATTTTTACCATAGTCGTGGTGATATAATTCGGTGTAAAAGTGATGTGAAAATGCGTCCACACCAGATCATACCTTGAGATAATGGTCTTGCCTCGTGATCGTCAGTGTTTAGGATCGGCTAATGGGCAGATATAGTTGTTTGGTTGAGTGCCAGTCGCAGCTGCGTTTTGGGACTAGGTTGAATGGGCGGTTTGATGGGTGAATTATTACCCGTACGAACATATGTTCAAATTCTTCTAGTGCTGCAAAGAGTTTCTTTGGTAACAGTCTAGGCTGGTGTACTGGTATTCGGGATTTACTATTAACAATTTCCTATTAAGCGTTACATGGTGTCGAAAACATCGACCTCAGAGGCATGGCGAGAATCGGTCTATGGTGGAAAAACTGGTGACTAGAGTGTTACTGGGTTAATTCCAAGAGAAATGATGCGGTTCTGATGTTGTACTTTCGCAGAGATTTGAAACTGTCCAACAATATGCGGCACTTTGTATCAAAGTGGCAAAAAGTCAATTCTTAGAATCGGCGGGAAGACAGGAGGGCTTATGAAATTCGAAGGAAAATGTTGCCTTAAACCCAGAACAGTAGCTTGTGTCCGAAGGTACTTTTATAGAAGTGTTTGGTGTTTGTAGAATGAGGGCAGCAGGAAGCAGGTGTTGTTTGCCTGGTGAAACACGGATATCAAATGCTGAGCAGTGGTATCCAGCTAGAAACCTGGAAGAAGTAGACCAATCAAAGTCGTAGACGCGGCCAGGTTCAGAGCTAATAACAGATATATTCACTACTGTCTGGCTCAATATATTTTGCGGAGATCCGTGAGTTGCTATACGTATTTTCAAGATTTGAGTTAGTTCGTGAATTCCGATTTAGGCGACGCTGATCTGATCAGGATCTCACAAGTATCACTAGCTGGAATATTTTCAGTTTAATCCTAACTAGTAGGCTGTGTGCAGCATAGAATTACTTTAAAGACTGAGAACCTACTTGTTGGGTGCGAAGACTGCTTCTATGTGCGCGAATTAAAGAAACAGCTGTAAAGCACTAAAAACAGGCTTGCTGGAATTGACTGCGTTGCATAAATCTAATGCCGACTTCAATAGTACATAAACTGAAGCAATGCGTTGTGCGGTTAATTGCAAAGAATTGAGGAACATTAGGCCTAAGAGCTGGGAATGGGCTCACCAATGTTGTGGAATAGATGCCACGTCTTCACACCAAGCGCTACTAAGCTTTAATCAAGTCACGTTCCTCAGTCGATTGTATGTCAGGGGTGTTTCGAGGTTCTCAATTTAAATATTCATAATGAACGTTACATAGGGCGCGCGAAGGCATTGTACGTTCGACAACATTGAGTTAACGATTTACTTGTCTCCAAATTCTAACGAGACAAGAAGCACGAGGTTTTCGTTGATGAGCGTATTATTGCTGGTGTCAATGTCTATACACATTACAAGACTGCTATCAAGCTGTCCTAATTGTCATATGAAATTACGAAACGAGAGACTGTTCAGTGGAACGACCTCATGTGCTTCTGCTTCTACTTCTTCTCGAGAATCTCCTGCCATAAGATAAATCGGTGCCAGAATTATTTGGTGGTCACATAATTATGTGTGGATCGCTTTCCTAATCACTGCACGGAACACTTGCGTTTAATCGTGACATTTTACGATCCATTCTAGCTTTCTCGTAGGTGTTTTAACTCGCCCTGTATTGATAACTGTTGCAAATTTCCACGTGCCCGCAAACGGTGGGTCGGTGACCCACCGTGTGGCATAAAAGCACGGCAGGCTAGGGTTCCAATAAGCAAACATGCGCACGCACGCACGCACGCACGCAGACACACATAAGCACAGGCACGTACATAGGTACAGGCGACTAGCTAGTCGAGCTATTTTGGATTCGCACGGGATATGCGCCACCTAGGTAGAGCGCCTTCCTGCGGACAGATTCGTTTCCTTACAAATTCAAGTCTTACTGGCCGCGGTTTGAACGCCTTGCGATATTGTTTGCACGTGACTGCTGGTCCCAAGTAAATTGGGATCACGTTGACAATCTTCTACTATGGTTTGCCGGATGTTTGAGACAAGCAACAGTTAGATTATGGTCAAGCCCGATGTCATTGGGATCTACAACTGGACGGAGTGTCGGGTGATGCTCTGAACTCACGGTTTGGTTGGCGGTTTTAGGGGAAGCGTTAGCGGCCATCCATATATCAATATTAGCCTAACCCATATGCCGCCGCCTAACCTAAGAGCTGATAGGCTTGTTCCTGCTCGCTATCTAAAGCGTTGCAGTCGGGTAATCTATGGAACAGGGTTTGATTAGATCGCAACTGGATGGAAAATGCAGATTGTATCACGTTACTCACGAATATTTTTTGTTTTCTTCATCTGTTATCCCTGAATGGAATTCATCGTATGGTAAAACTCAGGTCTTCTCAAAAATTCTAATATCAGGAAAGCTTCAAGGCTTAATGTTTCAAGTTAGAACTCAAAAAACTCCAAAACGCAGAAGCACTTTGTGCAGTCTATTGATTTCCATCTACTCTAGTCTAAAAGATAGGTTCGGCCTCGCTGCACGTGCGGTTTTCGAACAATGATAATGATGCAGGAATGTAAGAAACAATTTCGTTCCCCATTTCAGTTACTGCTTTTGGCCAGCCATAGCCCAGTTCGTGCTTACAATCAGTCTTATTTCAGTTCATCATGGAAAGTGGCACGGACCGAAGACTTTATATGCAAACGGTTTTCAACGTTACAACTGAGATGCATGTTGAAAGTCCTGCATTCCTTAGAAAAAAGAAAAATTTAATTTTCCCAACAATAAATTGCAGGACTGAGAATTTTACTTTTGGGTGGTTATTCGGATGAGTTACTCTATTCTTCGAGCAATGTGAACGATGGTGTGTCGATTTTTGGAATGCATTCTGTACTTCCGGAGTGAATCTTTCGGCAACATGAACGAGTTAGCCCGAAGTCAGACACTGTTCTTTCAAAAATGGAGAAGATGAATACGATCAGTTCTTCTAAATTTTTGGTTAAGTCTCATTGAATGTGATGATATCGGATCAAATTTGGCGTCGCATGTGCAAAAATGCTGCTTGGTGTTCGCTTCGTATTCGATTATCCATCGAATTTAGAATCCACATATCAGTATGTTAATAGGTCTTGGGTTACAGTTCAGGATTGTGGGGGTCATTCTGCGCAAGATATGAAGATGTTATCCGCGTTCGAACATGGACCTCCAAGCAATACTACTTTATTATGGCTGAAAAGCCATTCCGGCTACCCAAAGAAGAAAACTATCATTTCGAGGCCCAAAATTTAGTTTTTAGGACAAACATTACCTAAATAATGTAGAATAAATCGATGTACTTCAGTTATGGTCAAAGAATGACAACCTCAATGAATGAGACCGAGTATCGGCTACAGGAGGCATAATAAGTACTCCATGGATTCCTAACCATTATGAATGTTAATTACCGTGTGCTGACCCAATATACACATGACACTAAGAACCAGCGTGTCCAGTCTCACTTGGTACAAACTAATCTCATGCATAAAAACGATCCTGGCAGACAGTTCCCAAAGACTTCTCAAAAGACTCAGGTACGGACAAACGAATTTGCTCTCGGATTACCACATTGACATTTAACAAGAGGAAAGAGTAAGCCGGTGGACATAGAGCTATGAATGGATTATTTCAGTTCATTCCGTTCCGCTAGTATGCATTAAAAGAACCGTCTTTCAAAACGTAAAACAAGAAATCCACCAAAGCCGTATCACTGACTTTACCTATCACGTTCCCCATCATGATTCTGAATTTCGTACCCAGGTTTAAAATAGATGCAAACATTTCCAATTCTATTCCTAGAGTAAAGCATAAATTTTCAGAAGCTTTTGTATCTGGACAGCTAAGAGTAAAAACAGCAGAAAATTGGTCCTGAAAATCACTGTGGATTCAGCCATATATGACTGAGGGCTCCGAAATCGGACGCCAACGAACTCATGAATAGACCAAGATAGAAAGACGTATGAGTTTTGTGCTTCTGACGATTTTCCTAAAAATTGACCAGTTGTTTTGTTGGACACTAGTGACGAGTAGAAACCATCGTCACCGAGGCTGCTGAATATGCGATGGGAGATCGAGCAGGACAAAAATGTACTGAATGCCTCCAATGACCGAGGCATACTCAGTCTCACTGAAAATACGTGAATCTTGCACAAAAGTTATTTTGCGCAGTTCAGGTCAATCAAATCGAAGTTCCTTTTCGAAGCCAACTTTCATTGAATTTGTTAAACGCCAATTTCAACAAGTAACAAAATACATCACGAGGAAGGAACCTCAAAGCCGGCCCTACTTGTGTGTGTTGAAAGTGGGGCAGTTATAATGAACACCACATGGAGAAAACTATCTGCTGCTTCTTTACAGTTTAAAATATTATATAAAGCGATTGTGGAAACCACACAGACTGAAGTGAAAAATTTGAAGCTGAAGTTACGGTCAAAGCCATTATGGTAGGTAGAAAAATTCAGTAGGATGGAACAATGTACAGATGGCCAGTTGATTTGCTTGGTTTTGACGGTACGTTAATGTAAATTAGGGCTGTCTAAACTGAAGGATAGGAACCGTTATAGAAACGTGGAAAATGATGTGCATGCGATGCTGATTTTCAACAGTAATAGCTTTTGACTAACATCAGAATTAAACCAATCACACTTAACCATATTAAAAACCCAACATCTCCAAGGTGTTATGGGTACAATTAAATTGACAGGGAGTCAGCGAGGACTTTCACTGCGTAACAGCAAATTTTGCTTGGTGATAATCAATACGTCATTCAGCCACTTACACTGGCTATCGGAGGCTGTCAGGAAACAAAACTACCTAGAAAGCCGAACCCAACTAATCACGCTAAAGATACACCGATGTATTCAGCATTTCACGCCTTAATCAAGTGTGAATGGGAATAATTCGTCGTGCAAATACTGCTGAATACAAAGGTCAAAATTACAGAATATCTACATTCATTCAAAGAAAATGCAAACTTAGCTGTCAGTTGCCGGTCCTCAGTAGATTACGTGACCCTCAGGTGGTCTTACTGCCTGGTGGGTTAGATAGCTTGCTCAAAGCTCGGTGTAGGGTTCCCCAAGTCAACGCTCTATCTCGGTTTGATCAACGAGGTAGTACCGAATCCACAAAAGAATTATGAATCTCGATGGATTACCAAAGATGTGGAGATGGAGAATGAAGTAACTAGCATGTGTAGTATGCTCTCTGTATTGTTTCTTTCTGTCCTTTTTTAACCAACATTTTTATCCTTCTCCATCATTCCGATGACACATAATCTGCACACGGAAGTATGCAGAGTACATAATCGCATGTATTTAACCGTACGTAAAAGCGGACCGCAAATCGCAGGCATGGTCGATCCAAGGGGAAACAGTGATGACCAAATGTTTTACTTGAGTTTATGCTCGCAATCCACCACGCTTCCGATCATCAAGCCGACTTCGCCTACACGTTTTCACCCCGTGTAGCGGGCAACCAAGTGCAGACGGAAGGAATGCCAGAAATCTTTGGGGCTGAACAAGAGCAGTTTTAGTCATCCCAAGGAGGGCAGTTATTAGGTTATTGAAAATACGCTTAATTTTTAGACCAAACAAGAAGGGAGTTCGGTTGTATTGGCAGGGATTTGCTAAAATAGGTAACCGGTTTGCATTCGACCAACAAAATCTCCAATAGAATACGGATTGTGAATTTATGGTTTGAAGAATTCACAAAATACCGTTGATTCTGAAAGTGGAAGCTGCCAGATGACAAAAGCGTATGGAGTAGCAAGGAGCTTCATGAAGCTATTACAGATCAAGATTTTTAGCTCACCAATGTGTCAATATCTCGATGAACCTACACCGATTCGGCACAGATTCGCAGCTGAAATCAAGAGCCATAGTGATAGCACTATCCAATTCAACCACAATAACTGCAGATACTTGTATATTTTGTGACATCACGCACTTTATTCCTCACCGGGCGACGTGTGGCAATGCTGCGAAAAAATACTGTGGTAGAAAACATGACAATAAAAATCAAGAAGAGAAAATAAGTTGCTTTTTTGTGTCTGACGTTTTGTACACTGCATAGCAGATAGCAGATGTACAGAACGCAAAAAAATGGTCGGGCTTTTTGTTCAGGTGATTTGTTTATCAATTTCCCATCTCATTAACCTATTTTTATATGTTCAATCATCGGGGAAAGAAACGTGGAATAATGCCGTAGTATAGGAAGAAGGATTGGTGATAAATAATTTAAAACCAAGGTTTCCCGCCGCTAGCAGCAGTAGCGATTCCGAAGGCTATTAGTCGAATGACAAGTGCCACTAGCGTATTTCCTCAAGATTTTTCAAAATCGTTCAACTAACTCCGATGATTTTGTAAGTTTCGTGTTACTATATTCTCTCTCTTCAGGCGGCATCATACATTACAAGTTCGGTTTGAATGTAAGGTTGAATGTAAGGTTTAAACGTAAGGAACCATTGGGATGATCAAATGAAGCAGACGCTCTTGTAACAATATTCACTCTGAGGGAGCGTTCTAGCCATGTAAGACTTTTGATTTGATTACATAGATTTTACAAGTAACCCGTCTCTCCTTTGGAAGGTTTTCCTCCGTCATCTACTTTACGAATGAGATAGATAATCTCAGCCATGATGGGATTGTTAAACCCATCTTCTCAACTTTATTTTAGAAACTGTCAGTATTTCAGTAACGAAGTGTAAAGATATAAATACTCTTGAAATTCTGATGAGCAGATGTTTTCACTGTCTTGCTCAAGTCACGCCTGTATTCTGTTCACTTTGCACAACCATTAACCATGAGCCAACGTGCTCTGATTTTCGTTACCAACTCACAGCACCATCCGCTCAAACAGAAGAAAGATCGAAGAGTAGTAAAGGCCGACGGCAAAATATGAAGTTGAAAAACTAAACAGAAGAAGTGAGGTTTCGAATGCAAGAACGACATCGGCTGCTACATTGAGCCATATCAATCACTGCCTCCAGCCATCGCTTAGGAGAGAGGAGATTTCGTGAATCCAAACCCGGTATTCTGACTGCCCCTACATGAGTCAATCCACTGGCTAAAGTTTTCATACTTTTTTCCACGTCATCAACGGGCCACTTCAAACCGTCTTCTAACCATTATCTGTCTCACAGAACAGTGTGTAACGAGAAAGGCAGTCGTTCTGTGATTTACTCAAAACAAGTTCCAACCACCTCAAACTACTCTGATTCAGTGACTGTTCTAAAGAATGAACCCTAATACCCAGTACCTAATGTCTAACTTCTGAGTTACTCACAAAATTCTCCCACCATATTCCACCAATATTATGAAGACAACGTACTCAAACACCCAAAATCATCCTCATATCTTCTGCTCTCGACGGCCGTGTTTCCTTGCCGTGGAGCAATAATGACCTCACTGCTGGCGTGTATACTCGACCTTTGAATGATAACCGGATGTCACGCCGACGCCACAAATGCTTCAAGTTGGCGAATATCAATCGGGCCTTCTGTATGGACGAAGACATCTCATCTGACGCATGACTACCAGATGAGATACAACTATTCAAGCAACTAAATCTATCCACCTCATTCAGTTGTTTCCCAACAAGAACAATACTCAGGTTTGATTTAGTGCCATTCTGCAATAACATTTTGCACTTGGAATGAGAAAAACGCATCCCAAACATACCTACACTATCCTTCAGATGATCGAGAAACATCTGCACCTTTCTTGAATCTTTGCCCAGTACCTCAACATCATCAGCACATTCGAAGTCGAACAGCTTCCTGTCTGAGCAGATGTCAATGTCGTTGTTATTTGTTTGTTTTTTCTTTGTTTTTTGTATGCACATATACCACTGAATCCGGTTTCGATCCATATCTGTCAGTTTCTCCTACCAGCGGTTTAAAGTGTCATTATTACAACAACCTGGCAGACAATGCGTCCCTGCATACGATGAACTGAAAGTCAACCTTTGAGGCTCTTTTTCCAAATTATTGGTTTTCCGCCACACCACCGTTTCAATTCTTTTCTTTTTGCGCCGACAGAGCACTTTGCCACAAATGGTGGGTGAACATTCGCTAGATGTTTCCTAGTCACCGTAGTGGGCGCTTTGAGACAGCTCCTCTGAGTAACGCACAATCAATTCCAAATACTCTCCTTCGTGCTTTGTCATTACTGATCTGATACTGCGACCGTACTTGCGTAAGTGATTGCAAACTTCGGTGATCGAACTCGTCGACCTATCCAGGTTCAGAATCTGTACAGAAATGCCTACCGAACTACGACTTTGTTGACTCTATATTTTAAGGAAAGCCCAGTGTTGCGACAATGCCATGGGTGGGCGAGATTAACAAAAGCCAAACGAGCCATAGAAATGCGTGCGAGATGTCGTTTCCGATACCATCACTGATAGAGATGCAGCTTCTCAGATTTACAAACCTCAAAAGATTGTCTGAGGTCAAGCTGTTTGCAGTGTATTCCGCTATCGGATAATTAATTCACATGACTGTTCGTCGCATCGGACGCAATACAAGAGTAACAGTTTGTTTCTTAGGCCAGCGCCCACGTGGGTGAGTGATCGAAGATTCGTTTGTGGAGTTAGTCTACCAGTTATGTGCGTAATTGCATCGGATGAGTTACATTTTGAAGTACTTCCGGCTAATAACGAAGTCACTACAAAACGCAACTTGCTTCGTCCACCTGTAGACTTTGCTTTGATCCTCCATTGTTCTGGGTTTCATCAAAAATGATAGACGTTGCAACTTCTGGGGCGAAACTCAGAATTCGGGATCTGTTTCTAGATCGGAGACATCTGCAACCAGTCTCAGTGATAACGCTTTGTAGGGGTGGGCGCCAAAGTGGGGACCAACTATATTTATCAGCGCCATCGTAGCAGTTGCAAACAATTCGGATATTGAATAATTCTGAACCTCTAGTGTGTCTCTGAGAGCATTTGGTCCAAATTGCAAAGGAAGAAGCATATGGACTGCGTCCTAGCATGCCAGATAATCCGGACGTGATTCCCGGATTAGGCATGGAAATCGGATTTTGTCTTGATCTATGCCAAAAGCGCTATGCGCTGTGCTTTTCGGGTCACCACATGTTATTTGTAAAATCTCTGGTCTTGCGAGGTTTTGCTCAAGTAATAAGGAAACGAAACTCTGCCTCGGTGGTTGGATACTTATATTTATATTGGCTCAGGGTCTCTTCTAGTGAAATCAATCTTAATCAATCTGTTTTCATTATAATACCTAATATTTGTACAAGAAATGAGTAAACTTAGGACTGGTGAAATGCCACATTTTTTCTAATTCATTGGAAGTAAGCGAATGTCGTAGGCTTTAATATCAAGCGAATCTCACGGAAAGTCCAGTCAAATGATTGTTTAAATATTGACACGCACAGGCACACTTATGTCAATTAGGAAAACCTGTTCCGCCCAGAAAATGACATCTCCACCTTGCATCTTCTCCTTCGCAAAAGTAGCTCTGATGATTCCGTTGGCCGTAATTTGGCTGGGTTCCTACCGCCTTGCAGTGAGCTTGGTGGATCAGGTGTCAATTCAAATAGGTAAGCTTAGTGTTGGACTTCCTAATTTCTAGTTTGATGGATTTGCTTTATATCTGTGGCAAACTTGCGTTAATACTACGTGCTAATTTGTCTCTACGAATTACTTTTGTATGTGTCATGTAAACCAATATTTATTTTGCTTCCGCTTTGTTGAGCACATAAAAGACTTTGTGGTTACCTGATAGTGAAAACTTGGCTAAAATATGGGTGGAATGACCCAAGTATGTCAATCAAGTTTCACAGTTTGAGGCCGAGATCGGCTCTCTTGCAGAGGATTTATGGTTGCTACTTACCGATAGCTATTCCGTGGCAAAAGCTGCATGATAGACGATCCCATAATGGCTCCAAATAAGTTTGTAGAGGAGTTCAACCCGAAAGTAGTTTGCTCTTATCATGGGTGAATACTGTCGGGACTGACTGCATACATATTCTCTTTGCAGGAATTCGAATACCTGTGCTCATAACGGTACAGACGGAATACATATACTGCTGGCTGTTTTGGGCTAGCATTAATATTCACTGGATTTACTACAACATATTTAAACTATATAGTAATGTTTTCTACTGCCTTACCTAGCTGTGGTACTATACTGGGCGACTCTTAGTAATATGATATCATTTTGGTCCTGAGGACGAGATATCGAAGGATGCATGCACTGATAGGCAACTACCGGAATGGGACATATTGCACGAAAGCAGACAATATGGCCCTAAGGCTTGTAAACCATAGGTCAAGCAACAAATGACAGGTGATCACTTTTATTAAATTTCACATTCACTCTGGCAATTCTACGGGAACTAGGACTCTTGTTATGTGTGAAAGATAGATAAAGCGAATATAACAAATCAGTGAACAGACTTTAAAGAAACCAACATTGATAGATAGAAACAGACAAGCTTGTTTGGCTTGAGTGAAGGAGGGGTCAAAAGGACCTGCGCATGAATCATGAGCACGGGGGACATGTGGAAAATCCCCCTGAGTTGGGAGTAAATTTATACGCAGTTGACAAAAGTGGAAAACCCATAAACGAAGGTCAGTCAGAAGACAGTGACACCTAGGGAAAGCTTGGGAGTGACACCATTAGCGAAGATCAGTTGTCTAGTTCAGGACAAGCTGAACACGTTATTGTGATGACTATTCATGAAATAGTTAGTTGTTTCCTTTGGTTACTTGTTCCTACTCATAAAACACCGTGATTTGTTAAAATATGCGATTTCAATTTGTGTTCCATCTGGTGCTGTTTTGATTAAGTCTGGACTTCATTAGGGCATTTCCACACATTCGTTTGAGGGACACGAAAAACATTCACACGGTTCAACAGTTAAGCAAACAGAAATTAAATGTACGATTCCACGAGAAGCACTGAGTATTTGAGGGCAAATAGGTTGGGCCTCTCAAATAGCACAAGTCAGTGCAAAAGCGACTGACGAAAAGCTGGGTCAATGTAGTCTAAAGAATGGAAAAGTACCTATGGTTGATCCAGCAAAATTAATTTCCAGAGAATGTCAATAATCCCCAAAGCTTCATCGTTTGGGCTTGAGAGTTCAACTATGTGGAGAAAATAATGACCTCAATGAGCAAAAATAGCTTTAGCAAAGCTTCACTATTATTGTATAAAGTTGTTTAGAAAGTGAAATGGGGCTTGGTTAATGACCGGCTATCGTCAGGTTGTATCTGGTCGAAAAAATCGTGAAGTGGAATTCTCACCTGTCCGCAGCTTCCTCATTCAGGAGTCCTTACAGAAGAATTGTGCGTCTGATAAATATAATGAATAAAAGAACTCAAAAAGTCGTCTCACGATGGATGTCTTAGATGCCTGCAACTGAGCGCCTCTCTGAGTTGCGGGTAAAAGGACGGCCACCATCCAGGTGGTTAGCCATGAATAAGGTAGACTCAGTCCCACCGAACAAGCGGCCGCGGACGAGCAGCGGGAGCGTCGAGGATGTGTTGGGTTTTCGCCTGGGAAGTGACCTCCCTAAAAGGTACCACAAAAGCCCGCTGGTGGCACTGCCACGTGGGGAATGTGGCCCGCCAACCAAATAAGGCCATTACCCCTTGCCGCGTCCACTGACCCGGTCAGGTTTCCCGAAGAGTTGTATGAACCGGTCAACGGCCACCGGCTTGTTTGAAATCGTTCTGCTGTCTTGCAGAAAGTTCTTGGCTGCGCAAAGGTTAGGGGTGCATCTTCGAATTAAAAGAACTACTCTGGACTGGGCGACAGGGACGTAGAACGGCTCACAACGTATGCAACCATGAACGTGACTGATCTTCGCACGAACGTTTATAGGTTTTCTCTCAGTTGCAAAAGTGATTTCCCACCGTACACAACTGTTTGTTCCTCTCCTAATTCGTGTTATTCTTCCTCTTCCCAACCTATTTCCCTGCATTCTTCGTGAACTGCAGTCGGCCAGGCTAGTATTAGCGTCGGTGGAATAAGTTCCTGTTCCTGTTCTCTCCCGTTCTCCCTCAGATAGCATCCAAATCTCGCCGAACCCGCTTCCGCTGGCTGATGCACTTCTTCGTCCTCGATGCCCCTTCAAACTGGCGACCTTCAATTTGCGAACACTGGTGCGTGTTCGCACGAGTCAACAGGGGTGTTTAGCTAGAAACCCTAGCCATCGATGTATGTTGTATTCAAAAGACTTTGATTCAGCTCTGTTATCTGACTGATATCCCCATCTAGTCCTTCGTAAGATTTCTGGGGAACTTGAGGTTGCGGCTTCTGGTGTTGTTGGTGCTGGTGTGGCTCTCAGTGGGAGGGCTGAGGTTGCCCCACTTGAGTGGATCCTAGTTGACGGCCGGCTATGCGCAGTGAGACTTAGAAGTTCATGCAAAGTAAATACACTTCGCTCTAATAGACGCAACTTGTTTGTTGCATTAGCGTACGCGTCAACAGATTGCAGCCCAGATACAGTCAAGGCCACTTCCTATCAAAAGCTGCACGGCCCGTTACGCACAACAAGGCCGGGTGACATGGCGATGTTGGCAGGAGACATGAATGCTAGAGTAGGTCGGATGTCCTCGAATGAGGCGCATCTAGGACGTCCCTTTGATCTCGATTCAGGAAACGGATAACGGTTGTTGGTATGTGTGTGGGAGATGTTCGCCGGCTGGAGTTTTTCGACCACTGATGTCTACGCAGTGTGGCTCAGATTTGATGGAGTGACCTGGTGAGTAATGTGGGGGTCAAGAATCTAGTATTAGACGCCGGCTCTGAGAATACCTTATTTCGGTGTATGGAACTTAGTAGATTCCGCTGGTTGGGTCACGTGTTTACCATACCGTGCCCTATTTTGTGTTCCTCCCAAGGAGTGGAAGAGGCCATATGGAGATCAACAGATGACGTGGGAACGTGGAATGAGAAAATGTACAGCGAACTTGGGTAAAGTAGGTGTCTCACGCCTTCGTGGTTGGGGTCCGAAAGACTCGTCAACTAGCTGGCTGGAGACACTGATGGATATGGCAGTAAACCGTGAACAGTGGCGATCGTGTTGTCATTTTCTATCGAATCAGAATGATTGAAAACACGTGCGTTTGTACAGTTAGACTGTGTTTCGTGTGTTGACTGCAACAGCATCTTAACTTTTCCCACATTCGTAGGTCAGCTCCCTATTTCTCTTGCATACTCACTCTTTTTATAGAAACATGCAACTTTTGGGAAAAAGCAACGGTCAATGATGATGATGACTGTTGGTTTTGGACTGAGACCAATTGTTTCTCGTTTTTATGAGCTTCAAACCTTTCAATCGTCGGTATGTCATCTGTTATCTGCTCGCTTCTAATCAGCGTTGGACTCAAATCGATCAAATCTTTATGAGCTACAGATGGTGGGACTCTGTGGTAGACTCGGTCATACTGGAGTATTCCTCTCGACGCCGATCACGCGGTAGTTTGCACCAAGCTGTTCATGTGCTTCGGTGGGTTCCCAAAAAGCATGGTGCAGCGTCGATCAGATTACGACAAGCGTCTGATCCGACTTGCCTATCGACCTCTCGGAGTGCACTAGCTGAAAAGCTAGGGTTGGCGTTACCTCAAAACACTGATCACTGGTAGCTTATTAAGAATGATTTGTATTATGATGGCTTGATGAGTTATGGTTTGACCCATCACGTTGTGACACCCTGGATTTCTGCTGAGTCTTTTCGTCTTCTTGACGCACGCTAGTCTATCCCAGCTGGCAGCGAGTGTAATGAGGCACGAATAGTAAACGGGACGTGAACTCAATGCTAACTTGCCTAGGGATCGCGAGGTTCGGTGGTCTCAATGTGCTTTGAATATGGAACGTGCTGCCGGTATGGGAAATTCCCGCAAGCTGTTTTACCTGATCCGATTTACTGATCGAACGCTTTAGGTGTGAGCGAGGCGATTTGCGAGTGAGATATGAGAGCTGACGGTTCGCTTATCCACAACTTGCAGCACCGACTTGTACTTTGGGCGGAGCATTTTCATGCACAATTTAGCTTGCCCTTAGTGTCAACGCCTCCCACAGCTCTTCTGGCAAGCGTCCGGTGGCCTGTTACAACAGATCCACCAATTGAGTTGGAGATTTTAAAGGGAATCGGAAGCTTAGAACGTCATAAATCGGCGGATTCCAATGGGCTTTCCCCAGCCATATTTAAAAATGAAGGAATGTAACCGGTGAGGGAATTTCAGGTTTTGTTCCCGAAGATTTGGTTTTCAGAGAAAGTCTTCTCCTCGTTAGGGGAGTCGATCGTTGTCTCCATCGTCAAAAAGGGCCTGGGTAGTGACTGCGCTAATCATAGGGTATTAGCCTAATCTTGTCAAATTTGATTTCGTCCGTTATTATTCGCAGGCTGTACAAAGCGCGCGAAAGGGAACCTCGTAAGGAACAGATCGGGTTTCACGATGGTCGTGGATGCATCGACCAAATCTCCACCTTACGACAGGGGTTAGAGTACCGTTTTGCCTTCCAAAGGCCAATGTTTATCGTGTTCTTGGACATTAGCGCAGCCTTTGACTCTGTTGATAAGTGTGCGCGATGGGACTGTTTGTTGTGGAATGGAGTAGCTGAGAAGTATATGTCGGTCCTCAAAGAGTTGTACCGTCGTACGTGAGGTCGAGCTAGGGCTTATGGCCAGCTTTCACCACTCTTCGTCGTCCCCGGGGGACTACAACAAGGCTGAGCCATATCCCCATTTCTTTCCAACTTTGCGATGGATTTTTTACAGAAAGCTTTATCTGATCACAGTTTTGACTTAAAGTATGCCGATAATATCGCCTTGCTGAGTGACAATGTATCGGGCAGTTTACCGCGCGTTAGACTGCTTGGCGATTAAGGTATCTAGGTACGGTATGTGCTTTCCGCCTTCAAAATGCAAGGTACTTTTCCAGGGCTGGCAGGAGCGTGTGCCTGCACTTACCCTTCTTGGTGTTCGGTTAAAAGTAGTCAATAACTTCAAGCACCTCAGGTGCCTGACTACAAATGGCGAAGGTGTTGGGGAAGGGGTCCTTTCACGAATTACGAAAGCCGGGGCAGATTTCGCGAACCTGTGACAATTGTGGCGCCATCATGACATCTGACTTTCCCTCAAGGGAAGGGTGTACTATGCCACAGTTTGTAGTGTTTTACTTTACGATTGCGAGTCCTGGCCTATCTGCGTTAGATTTTTAAGTTTCTTATGGGTTACGACATGGGGAAAAGATAACAATTATCAGGCGGGTGTGGTAATCACGACTCATTCCGTAACTATTAAAATGTGAATGAAACTTATTTGTGTTGTACTGTTACTTGGGACGCTTCTTCGTTAATGGCATATGGAATTTGGGAAAGATGATGGAAGAACGTTTGGTAATAATCGTCCCAAAAATAATCAGGTATTCAAATTGCCTACGGTGTTAGAATAGAAAGGCTACTACCAACTGGATTTATTAGACTGGGTTTAATGGTCCGACTGAACCACTGGGATGTGGCTTTTTATTTGGTGCCCAAAATCATAGATAAGTTCGAAGTCAGAAATTCTAATCACTCAAAATTAGCAATCAAAACAGTGTTAATAAACGAAACAGTTATTTCCTGAGACATTCGATCTTACCCAGCACTGTGAATGGTTGAGTATCATTTAGGAAGAAATGTTTGTGCGCCACAACCAATGACCAGATTTTTCTTGTCAGATTACGTGAGATCAGAAAATGGGCCAGTATTACTACTGATCCAGATCTCATTTGGGCCAGAAGGCTAATATGTAGCAAACTGAATAACGGCCTATCTACTTGCATAATACATGCACAACCGTGGCACGTGGTAACCATCCGACTGACACTGACCAAGCAGCCAAACTTTGCCTGTCATTTTCAAAACCTTTGTCATGATAAGGCTATCTGGAAACACCTCATCTATTGGCGTCAGTCTACTTTGGCTGAAGCGGTCAGCAAAGTATAGATGCCATATGATGTGTTGATTTGGAAATAAGTTGTTGAGGTTTCGCCCGGTGGCTTACGTGTAAGAGCGTCCAACTCAAAATAATTAGTTCTGAGTTTGGGGCCCAGTTTCGGTATGATGATCATGTATCGTTGGTGATTTTTAACAAGAACGAAATAGCCATACAATGCTCCAGTTGCTTCAGTGATATGAACTTTGGTAAGGCATGATGAATAATCTTTTATTGGATGATATCCAGCCTCTCACGTAAATCCGCATAGACCATGTGTCAACTGAGCTATTAACGATAGACTCTAACTGAATGGACGCGTTCCAAATGGTGTAATCTTCATTTATTTAGAGTTCCGTGGATTTCTCTACCATGCATTCTCTCGTGATTTAATTTCTAATTGATTCAGCGGGAGCAATCATAGTTCAACTGGAAACTGTCCAGACGGCGTTCAGTCCGTTAATTTCGAAAAGACTATGAAGAGTACTTGGGGGTTAGAAACAAGCAACTGATATTAAGACAAGTAGTGAGCGGTAATGTGCAGCAAAACGGATCTTAGTTATAAAGAAAACTAGCTTCATTCACGGTTCTTCCCGTTATGTCTTTGGGATAATGAGTGGTATGCGAGGCCACATTCGGTGCGTTTAACGGACTCGATATCGCCAATGCATCTTAAAGGGAATGAGACACAAATGTGCCCTTCATGTGTATCCAGCTTTGCTTCTCCATTTCGTGGGGCTGAATCATGTGAAATTGCAAACCACTGCTCAGGAAACAAAAGGATGTAATTGGAATTAACCAAATCCCATAGCTGTTGAACGGTCCCGCTTGTCAGTATGTATGTTTACATAATTTCACAGATCATCAAACGCATTACAGGGGGACATGAATGACGTTCGATTGATAGCTTCAGATATTTTTCCGAAGATATCGTGCTTGAGCATTACTGGCCGATATGAACAGCCGAAAGGGCTAGTGTTGGGAATGAATGAAAAATCAGCCAATAAATTTGAGATCTTTCTAAAAACGAGAAAATGTGACGTAATGAGCCACTGGAATCTGATTGTTTTTCTCGGATTATAGTGTGAATGTAGTCATGGCATGCGGCATGTGACGCAACGAAGGTGAACTGTTTCGATTTTCGCCGCTCTGAATAACTGATTTTAAGTGCGCAGCTGAGAGTGGATGCCGGTGCCGGCGGTTTTATAGGCAACTCTGGTGCTGATTGCTTCTTGAGACTGGTTATGTCTTTCACACCAGTGAGATGATTCAGTGAATCGAATAAATGCATTGTCTTCGAGTTACATTGAAGTTGTTTCTGCAATGAAAGAATTATTACTGTCGACATTGTTCAAATGAACAAAAATGGGTTGTTTATTTAACTTTCCCCTTTTGCTATACAATCGGCATATGCCTCATTATCATGGTGTTTGTGGCATAATACTCAAGTTGCGCCGAGTAATGTATCCCATCGCATCTCGTGCATGTGATACTAATGTCTACTCCATGATGCACACTAAATGCACTGCTTGGCTGGAGGTATTCTCGCGAATATTAGTCACTGGCCTCAAGGGAACAAGAAATCGTTTTCCCGTTTATGATTTTATTATCACAGCTCCCTGCCAAGGGTGACGGTCTCACGGAATTAACAAATTTGAATAAGCCGCACAATTTTGGCCTCAGGCAAACGAGAGTTACAGTGTCCCTTTGGACTCCTACTCAGGTCTGTCGATCAACAATTTGAGGACAGTTGTTTGACCTTGACTAAATCAGATCGAATTACAACTGAGGTAAGTAGATGGAACTAAAACTGAGTAGCGCTGATGTCGCACGAGCCTCGAAGTGAGGGAAAGTTTGAGTTGCTTTGGGGGTGCCATGAATGATTCACTATGCTGATTAAGTGTGTGGGGTTCACAAACAGTGGTCAACTTGCTTTCCAGTTTTCAGATGATCAAATTCAGGGGAATTAACGCCCTAATACAGAGGAGGTAGATAAACGAATATTTTTTCATATTACACTGGGCTAGAGAAAAAGGGTTTTACTAGGAGGTTCGAAGGGAAACTTTCAATACTGCAGTGATTGCTAATGAGCTACAAACTTGATTACATGACTGTTCTACATAAGTCATGCGTAAAGATATTCCGCCGACCGCAGCTTCCATTACTTTCCGAGGATCCACGTTTTGTTCGTTTCGTAACTTTTGGTTTTGGGTGCAGTTATCAACGTGTGCATTGAGTATATAATAAAATTTCCTTCAGACTGTGGGATATGGCAAATGTGCACCTGGGCAACACATAGGGCGGCAAGATTCTTCGAACAGCTTGGTCAGAAAACGATCCATTATAGCGATTCAGAAATGGGTTCAATGTGGCAACAACTTGAAGCGCCTACCATACTTCCGTTTCACCTAAGTTATCAGAAAGACACGCCCTTGTAAACTCTGTAATATAAGTGAAATGGAGAAACTTTCATTGTCCTTAAAAGCAGCCATAAGAGGCCTACATACCATTAGCATTAGCCAATTCATGGAAAAGTGAAGACAGCTCTATGTGACGTGAGACTGAATTGCATTACAGGCAGAAAGAACCTACTCCGATTTCATTGGCAGAAATTGGGCAGGTGGACTTTACATTCACTATTTCCTCGACTGGTTGATCTGCCGATTACCTGGCTCCGTATACTGCAAACACTCGTTCTTCAATTGATTTGATTAAGTCTGCTGAACTGTGCAAACAATTTAGATGCCTTGAGGTTTCATCGGCTGTTGGTTCAGACAACTTCAGTTTTACACAGCTTAAATGCCATTCGACATCAGTATTTCGCTTTTTTGCACAAGACCAACCTTGTATTAGAACTGAAGTTTGTTCTAGGCAGCTGAGGTCCGCTGAGAATTAAGCACACTCGCAAATACAAAAGCTTTCTGACCAGTAGCTCTTACTTCTACATTCGCTGCTATTCTCATATGCCTCCATCAGTTCGACCATAAGCAAAATCGCAGGTGTAATTTCCTCCTCAGGTTGATTCTTTCGCAAGCTTTTAAACGATAGAGAAATGCGTGCTAAGTAAGTTTTACATTATTCGTCACTCATTGACTCTGTGTCCCACTTTTTTCACTTAGCTGATCATAAGCATTAGGCTGTCTTTCTAATCTTGTCAAATACCTTACTGACCACTTCTCCCAATGATATCAGTATATCATATTGGGAAGAAGAAAGCGAACAGTGTCACACAGGTATGCCACACAACATTCCATCACTCTCTCTATAACGGTTCTGAGTCGAACGCCTTAGCCATTACGCTACCGGGCACGCTCCAAACGGTTTGTTCAACTTCACCACATGATAATATTGCACCCATCCGTCACTGATTTGCACGCTCACTGTCCGCTAGCTCACAGCCATTGACTCCTACTCATAGATCACTTCTGTGCAGGTAGTCTAACTACGACGAACGCTTTGCATATGACCTACACAGCTTGATTACTTGGTACATTTTAGTAGTAGGAGATTGAATGTTTTGATGAAATGATTGACCATGTGATATGATCGGTGAACTGACGATAAAGAAACGATGGAAGCAGTGTAGAGCTGTTTCATCCTTGTTAGGAATGATGAGCAATGCATATGGACGGCGCCCGAACTGGGACACGAACCCGGGACGAACCCGGGACGAACGATTGTGAGTCGAACGCCTTAGCCATTACGCTACCGGGAAGGCTCTGAACGGTTTGTTGAAATAAACCACATGATGATATCACGCCTATCCTTCACTGATTATAATTATTGAATCACTGAACTGTTCTACTATAAAAAAATATTTCATGCTGATTGCAAATTCCCTAAAACCGTGCACTGAAAGTGTTAATCAATGGACAGAAATAAGCAAGTTCTCGACGCAAACAATGTCCCATTTGATACCTGATATGAAAGCCTCCAATTCACCGTACAATATATACATAGAAAGCTCGACTATAGGTTTCAACTGACTCTTTATCCATATGACTAACTGTTTTTTGTGTTTGGTTTTCAGAAAACTAGAATTTCCATGTCAATGATCCAAGTGATTCAGTGAGTGTGTAAGTATTTGCAAAATCTCAAAGGAAGACAAAAATTACTACTTACTTTCCGTTTGTTTCCCGTTGTAATTTTGTTGCACACGCGATGGTGCAGTGAAATCTTTTTGGAGTAAACCTTGTTGTAACTCAATTTGTTCTTCCGTTTCTGCTGTCTCAAGCGGAGCAGCTGTGCCTAACTTAATCGGAACCTCTTTAACAGTTAGATGCCAAAGGAAATTTTTTTCTGCCTCTCCACTATGGATATTTCGAGTTGACGTCCGAATACGAGGCGAATAATGTTGGTGATTAAAGGAGGGAAGAGAATTGCCAGAATAACCCAATTTTGAGCCCAATTTGTCACCTTCCTTGTCATTCTCGTTAGCCGAATAAAATGCATCCCAAGCGTCGTCATCGTCATTTTGGTGATAATTCCCTGGATCATCGTCCGGTGTAGTATAGGTTATCAACTTTCCTGTATTTTGGCCCATGGTCAGTGTGATTATCACCTAGCACAGATTATTTGCGGACGGTGTGATGCGCGAAATCGGATAAAAATTTGCATACACACATGCACGCATTTACACGTGTGGTTCACTTTGTCTTGAAGTGCGTGCGTGTACTAACTAACTGAGTGAGAGAGCAGGTAGTTAAACGACGGTGGCACCAGAATTAAAATCACTTCCTATGGTTGCAATCATGCATTCGATCTTGTTTGTAAAACTAACTGTTGATTTGGAATTATGCTACATGGAGAGCAAACCTTCACGCGGAAACGGATCATGATCAATCTGCAATAGGGCTGATTAGCATTTTGCGTTTTTGACTCGGATACTGTTATATGCGTGTGTTTGCTGGTGTGTATTCATGTTCGTGCACACAAAGCAAGACTACCTCAAGGTCACCACTGACAAGGATGGTCTAATTCCATAGCAAGTGACCTTGAAAAATGTGCATGTTAAGGCGTTGGTACCTAGTTGATACAGGCACGTGGACTTCAGGACACCAACAAAACAGTCGAACAAACGTCGCAAGCTAACGATCAATACAGAGCACGACCCACAGCACTATTGGCAAAAAAGAACTCATACTGAACTGATCAGGTGTCCCAGAGTGCCCATCTCGGGTAGCCTGTTTTCACAACCAACTGTTCATGTGCTTAATTAATTTAGTCAATACCAATTCTTTAACTCGCTTAACAGCATCCGAATACATGAACGACTTACGTTAGATTACACAACCGGTGTGTGGAATAATGCAACGAAGACATAGTATGGAAGAGTTCCGCCTGCAGTGACTTGATTAAAAGCCTTTAAATCATTTGGTTTATGCAGCCGAATGAGGTATAGAACCGTTTACCTAACTGAATAAAAGGATTGATTGTTTTGACCAGTCCAAAACGAATCAACAAATTTCGCCAACCCCGATCTATGTGAACATGAGACAAAATCAACATTAACAGTACTGATTTGCATCAACATTACCGAACAATATGACACCTCTATAAGACTGGTGGGCCGTTCTGTCTGACTATGGGGCCAACCGATCGCTGAAAAACTTATTACACCAAAACAGATATCAGTCTTCTTTAGAAACCTGGAAGACAGTGTACAAACGCAAACGGTACGCGAATCACTACTCGCGAAAATAGTAGGAAAATGTCACGGACGCATCGAAAAACTCCCTGTTCGGAATTTTTGTCACCAAATCCTGTATTTATTACCACTGAAATCACAATCGTTGATGTTGATGTTTAGATTCCATGCTTCTATGAACGTTATAGACTGTCAGTTTGCATTTTGAACATTTTCAGCACACTGAAGCAGATCTGACTCGCCACGTACGTAACGACTAGTACTCATTCTCAAAGATTATTGCCGAAACCCTGATAGGATTTCCAATAACTTCTTGTGTATCAGAATGACATCTGACTATTTGTATCATACATTCACTTTCAAGACGAGCATATGCAAGCTGTGATAAAAAATAATTTGGTTCACAATCACCTATCGAGGCTGTTTTGGCTGGCCGAGAAGTGACCATCCAGACAGCAATAATAATATATCAACTTTACACAGGCCATGTTCTATAAAACCAGATGTGCACCGCCGAGTGGGCAAATGTAAGTGAGAGGTCTTTGAATTCATGCTTGTAGTAGAACTGCCTGTTATAAACGATTTCCGTTAGCTGAGGAAGACGTAGTCTGGGTCGAGAAGTTATCGAGATGCGTATTTTCCCAGCGAAATGAAAAGCTGGTTAGGTTAATCAGTTTGTCATTCTTTGCTTGGTAAAACTAGTGGGAAACGGATGCAACTAATTTTTCGTCAAGACTCACTGGAAGAGGGAATGAGCAGTAAACTACTCAAAAGGGATTAACTAATTGAGCTCGTTTATTTATGTGTGGAATGTGAAGGGAAGTTTGCAGAAGCTTGCTTGCGGTTCGATACCCGTTAGGATGATGTCTTACAAGCAGCGAAATCAATCGTCAGTAGCTAGACCAAAATGCTCGGTGGGTCACAGATGTGAACTACGAAGCCAAAAAGTGGTAGGGCTTAAACGGAAACCATCGAATGTTACGCGAACGAGATCATCCACCGGCTACCAGAAAAACAGCCAATCCGACAGTGGGACGTGAGCCATGTTTTGCTGGTAACATGAAAAAGCGCGGCTTTGGGCACTTATTTGAAGTTTAAACTCAGTATATGAAGTGTCCCGATACCATTATGAAATACTTGCTTTGCTACTGGCTTTTAAAGAAAGCGTGCAAATACCAAAATCTATCGAAAAATTTTCGTGCTGCCTCAGACAAAGACGCCACACAAAATTGGAGATGTAGTAAGACCAACCTGGAGTTATAGGCTGAGATTTTGAGAACTGGAACTGCTGGGTCAGTTTTCATCCAGGGGCTGCTCATAGGCAATTACTGTTTGCTCGTAGCAGAAAATTAAGCGTTTTCATCATATAATTCAGCCTATGATATCAGCGGTCAACTCGCCAGCAAGAAACAATGGAAGCAGTGTAGAGCTGTTTCATCCTTGTTAGGAATGATGAGCAATGCATATGGACGGCGCCCGAACTGGGACACGAACCCGGGACGAACGATTCTGAGTCGAACGCCTTAGCCATTGTCATGCTGGGAAGGCGCTGTTGAGCTTCACCACATGATGATGTTGCACCTATCTGTCACTGATTCGCCCGGCCAAGGGCCGCTAGCGCAAGCAGTTGATCTCTACTGATGACCTTTCTGCAGGTAGCCTAAATACGATCAAGGCTTTGAAAATGACAAGCAGAACCTACTTACTTGGTGTGTGTTAGCATTAGAAGATTATATATCATCAGTTGGGGTCGGCTGCTATGACTTAGCAGCCCGTAGCCGTGCAAATCAGTGGCGGATAGGTACAACATCATGTGGTGAAGTTCAACAAGTCCTTCAGAACCTACCCGTTAACGTAATGACTAGGGCGTTCGACTGGAAATTGCTCGTCACTTGTTCGTATCCCAGTTAGGGCGCCATGGAAATGCACTACTGATGATTTCTGACAAGGATAAAGCAGCTGTACAGCGCTTCCATGGTTTCTTGATGGCGAGTTGACCGCTTTTATCACACGATAGGTTCCATCAATTAATCCATGCGTTCCATGAAATTTTAACGGTTAAGTTTCTGGTAATTACTACAAGCCGTTTTGCCAGTGCCGGGTTCCTGGAGTGGACTGCACTGTGCTAAGTTATGCACGAATATTACGAAAATATTGAGATGAGCCACAACTCTGAACACAGTTTGGCCACGGATTAATTCATAAGTGACCACCGTGCTTAGCGGAAATCGGCTTTTAAGGTACAAATTCATTCGAAGCGGTCTCAGTATACAACAAAACTGAAAATGGCTCTTACAAATAATCAGAAAATCCACCAGGTACTTTGGTATGGGTAAAAGAATCCTGCCTGAGTCGAGGGCTTTTATGCGTGCAGAATTCAGAACAACATGTAGAACTTTAAAGTTGGTTATTTTTACTGTACAATGGAAAAGAAGACGTACGTTTGGATATCACTTCGTTACTAACCAATAGATTCTAACTTCAATCAAGCAGGTAATAAATTTCGATGACTTGTCAAAAGAAAACTGTTACCCACTATTGGTGACCCATAGATTTTTCGGTAGTGCTGCATTTTTGAGTATTATTAAGTGGAATGATTAATAAATTGAATAGCGAAACGCACCGCGACCAGTTTAAATGCATTTGCGATTCATAATTTCACGTAATGTTTTGGTGGCGAATGTATAAGATAACTTTTTATTGATTGGTGGTGACTTGGGGTGAAAAGGCATAAATATTGATTTTCATAAAAATCTAGCCACAGACGTGAATGTCAAAAAAAATATTACGAAAGATAAACTCATGAGATTTACTTGTGATTCATAATTTTCCCAAAATATAAGCAAAACTACGGATATTGTTCCGTACATTCCATGATATTTCGATTTGCTAACTGCCTCTTATACCACAAGTTTGTCCGGAAATGTCAGCATGACTTTCACACGAAATTCGCAACCAAGCAAAAAGATCCGGGTTTTTCGTGAGGCCGTTCGACCATTTTATAATAACTGACATGACTCAGTTCTGTTTCTAACCAGATTTGGTAGATTGAAATTCTCTGTTTTTCAAAGTCGATGGCTTTCTGTCTTGACAAAATGATTGCAGATCTATTTCCAAAGACACTTCTAGCCAACACATGCTAAATAATCCGACGGTTGGTGCATCTGTTCAAAGTCACGGGATTTGTTCTCAACAGGCAGCCCTACCACAAAATTGCATGCAGAGATAGGCTTGCTCACTGGAGTCAGTTGAAGTTTTCTGCTTTAGGTGAATTCTAAGAGGACACATATGTTTCCTATAACACTGTCTGCGCGGGAATTATCCTGCTTGGTTGGCCATTTCTGGACCAATCCTGAACAGAATGCCTCTATTCAAAGGCATTCATCAAGGTTATGCATTGTTATTGCTGGCTTTATATCAGACTGCAAGTCAACTTTCCTAGTGTTAAGTGCCAAATTGCCCTCACCTCAAATGACGTGAGTACATGATTGTCAGATATCACCTCATAAACGAGACCAACGTTTATTCAAATAGGACAAATAAGGATGAGTTATCGTGTGTCTTCACGAGACAACACCAAAAAAACTGATGCTCTGAGTCGGTCAAACCCACACAAATGAACTCGCATTTGAAGCTTCCGAATAGAAACTGATATTTCAATGGTTTCGTCTGCGGTGGCAGTTGCGTTATTGGAAACAAGTAGACATGTGGTTTCATATCCGATTTTATAATACCAACGATCTCTGACCTGGTCGTCTCCGCACGATCTGCAATGGCTCGCTTGCTAACGTGTCGCCCTCAACAGTGTTCTGGAGGAATTGCATTTCTTTCTGTCCAGTTACTAATGAGTAGACGTAAACGCCGCTTGCAATTATGCAAAATTTCCTGGTAGACTGTCCAGCTACCTCGTATATGGCATTTTGCAGTAGCTGCTTGTGTCAGTGCATTCTGCGGCATATTTCTAAAAATTTACTCCGGTTGGGCTGTTGAGGTGTGGCTATTTCCGGTCGTCCACGAAGTCATTTTCACTGTTGTTGGCTGATTCTATTTGTCTATTTGTCTATTTAGCTAATTGTTTCCTTGTTTATCCAATAGTCTTCTTTTCCCACTTATTTGCAAACAGGACTCATCCGTTAGGCGATTCTGTCAAAAAGAAGAAACTCACAGACAGGAAGAGCATTTCATTCTCCTTTCATTCACTCGAAGCACAGTGTATAAATAAGGCACGATAGACAACAAGCTGCACGTCAGAATTTCACATAATGGCTGATCCGCCTTTAATCTTTCAGTTAAGAAACGTAAATGGATTTTAAAAATCCATTACACACGGACGTTCTGACCACTATAAAAGCACAATTTTTATTCATGCGAAGAATCTACCTAGAACGTAGCGAAAAAGCTCGCTAGACAAAATAGCTCTACCTGTGATGTGCGGAATAGGCGTTTTCGCAGATCACATTTGATAACCGTGATGTTGCGGGGAAACATAAGCACTCAGGGATAACAATTAAGTCCAATTTGGCGAGTTTCAGTTATCAAATTCTGCTTTCTAAATATTCCTTAAAATCTCACAAGTCATCGAATCAGCGGAGTACAGTGTTCTGAGCTGGCGGTGATGTCTTAAAGTGGCTTATTTTTGCACCACATTACCAACCGTATGATTGTGAAGTCAAAGAATAACGATAAAACGGGTAAAAAAATCATTAGAAAAGGAAGTTTATGGTAATCAGGCAATTTGCCTGATTGGGAATGGGCTTGGCACAAACGTGCGGCATTATTCATTCCGAGTCGAAATTGACGGTTCTGTTCTAATACAGATGAAAAAAGTAAAAATTGTTTTGTCAGGTATATATTAAAGATCCGAGAATGTTCCGTTGTCTACCACTAATTGAAATTCAAGCAGTTTTAGCGATGGCATCAGGAAATTGTGCGTGCGATATGACACATTTTGGTGTAGTCCACCAAAATGATTTTGTGTCGTTTTGTAACAACGTGTTCTAATATTTAGTTGGCGATTTAGTTTATCGAGATTTCTGGTGTTTGAAATGCGACAAATCATATAGGAGAAACGTTCCATAGCGGTGCTGCAGGAAGGATCATTGTCATGTGAATTAGCAAACAATTAGCATGCAAAATTACGGGTTCCAGATGTCGTGGGAAGAAAATTTTTAAGGTACTTCTGGCCTAAAGGGGGAAATGCTAAAGAAAGTGTTTCAACTCAAGGATTCCTTTGTCTATACTAAGACTATACGTAATTAATTTGTTTGCACATCTAGGGTGCGATGTACCATCTGCATCTAAGTTCATATTAGGGGTTAATAAGCTTGTTCCTCTTTTGACTTTGGATGATTTCGGTCCATGAGACGAAGAAAGCGTGCTTGTTATTTCCAGGATTTAATTTGTCAAGTTTCTCATCCAGTTATTGAAGTGTGAGATTTATGGAATTGTTTCCAGCTTCCGTTTTGAGACATGTGTTGCCTGAATTCACCAATTCAATTCACAGACTTTAGAGAGCCCAAATGTCACAGTTGATTCGCCTACATTCTGAGCCAGACAGTGATGAATTGAGAATTGACTGTAGACTACTGTTCTGTTATAGAAAAACGTTTACACCAAATGGAAGAAAATGTCTAAAATTTTGGTTGGCTTTTGAAGATTGCATGGGGATTCAAGTCACATTTGTATTCGCCTTATTCAGTTTACTTGGTCCAGTACTGATGAACAAGCGCGAGTAAAAATGCAGCATAAAGTGTCAACCATCTGGTATAAATGAACACAACCGTATGCTGAACTACTAACAAGCTCGGTCTTGTTATGTCTGTTTGGTAGGTTTGCGCTATTCATTTGAAGCTATTTTGGCGTGTTCATTCAGCTTGTCAGATTTCGTCCTATGCAACCTTGTTTGCGAGTTCATCTTATTTTGTGCCTGGTATTCTCCGGAAAATTAGATTACTTTGCTTAGTTTACTGAAACCGTATGAAATATATTAATGGTGTCAGATAACTAATAAGATATCCAGAGCTCAGTTATAGAGGTGCATCAGAAGTTCGATCAGAGCAGTTATATTTTACAAATAAGTAGTCTTAAACAATGTTACTAGCTTATTCCATGGAAAATGATCATGCACATTTAACTAATCGGACTGACCGAGTTGCAGATATCCGCAACTATGTACAATTGCAGTATGATTAATCCTGCGGTTTCATTAATAAATATGGATAGAAATGTGCTTTTAACTTTTATTCAGGATCATGACGAAAAATTTTTCCGGTGAATTCAGCGACAATATGCCATCAAAAACTATTGACATTCTTATGAGCAGTCATGGTGCTTTAGAAAATCGCAGAGGAAGAGGAACGATCTGGGAGAAATGAAATTAGATATCTCTTACCAAGACTAGTACAGTGGCTTGCTAGTTAGTATGAAAATCAGGGGTTTGGAGTTAACTATCGCAGGATTTTGGATTAGGAAACTGATTGTGCTTGTAAATGCTTCCAGTCTTCGGGAAAATTTTATTGCTCGTAAAACTGCCTGTTTGGGGACAAAAATACTCTAACGCAAGTGCTGAATTATTGTGCAACTTTCTGCTTAGGATTGCACCCAGTTAGTAGTTTTTCTATTGCAATTAGTGTATGCTGATCACTGCGTCACAGATAGATAAGTCCACTCATGTGGGTGGATCAATTTTCCCCGCTGGCAAGCGCCATGATTTTCATTTAGCTTTCAGAGGTCCTATGTTGCACAGGTGGATTTGCTGGCGTTTTCTTCGCGATGCATGTACTTTCGGAGGAAGGACACGCTGAGCCTGATACAATACGAATATCTCCGCCGTTCCGAAATGATCAGCTTAGAAGAGAGGAAAGTCGGACAGAATAGTGAAATTCGTAGAGGAATATACTTGCCCTCCTTCTCCGAAAATGTCTGCAGTTGACGAAGGAAGTTTGGGAATTTGGATTCAAGGGTACGAGCTCTCTGAAGTTACAAGACTTTTTGGAAGTAGGTGAAAAAGGTATATTTCCGGAAAAGAGGAATTAGTTTGAGAACCATTAAATCAAACTAGTAACCTTTCAACATTGAAACACTTCATTTTGGCAATTATCGTTAGGAAAACATTAACGGGATACTGTCTGTTCCACCAGGCGATGAAAACTAAGGGATACGTAGCTGTCATTTATAGCACATCCAGTTCATCGTCGATGAGCAGCGACAATGCTTAGTCCCATGGTCTCAACATCTATCCTGTAATACGGTTTGTATAAATGACTTCACGAGTGCATTCAAATTAATAAGTTTCATTTCATGTAGCTAGCAATGCAGACAAAATTTTCTCTTGGTATTTTTCCGGCACAGCGAAAACCAACATTGGTAATTTCATAAACATTTTTCATTCCACCACATTTACCTGTAACGCCCAGTTACTGTTGAGGAGATCAAATCTCATTTCCCCTACGGGCTATGTTTGCGGAATCTACTAAATTAGTAGCAAAGTGGCCTGGTCACAATTCCACCCTTCCGAGCCAGAAGTGCACACACAGACGCATGCATCTAGTTACCGGTGCGATATCCTAGTGAATGTAATTCCTACAGTTGACATGTCACACAGAAAACTGGGGCAAGCCAAACACAAATGCAGTGGCTTGGCTGAGGGCCGCATACTATGCCTTGAACTCTGAGTACCAGCGCAGTCCTACGTAAAATTTCGATTCACAGAAACATTGTCAATAGCAAAAACGAAATTTCAACTTACTGTCCCCAAATCTGAAGCACTATGTTCCACAAAGAACAAATCGCTCTGACAGAAAGCTCATCCCTGAGTTTGGACAGTCATTTGGAAAACGCACTGGTGAAAGTTTTGCCGGAAGTTGTTATCACACTGTGGAATTCAGCTGCGGATAACTAGATGTGTGCACTCGTTCGCAAGTGCAATTTCGCGCCAGAAGCACACTTGTGCTCGCTTTCACACGCGCCTTCGGATGTACGCACGCGCGCACACAAGCAAGCGCGCTGCGTCATGACTATGCTTCTTGTATTTTATGTTGTCCGGTGTTTGCTTCCTTGGGAACACTGCTGGTTGTTATTTAAGTCTGCTTTTGTAGTTTTACGTTTTTTGTTTGAACCGATTCGTAGTAGCGTTCACCGATCATTTGCTGGTTTCACTAAGCCCTCACTGAATCTTCAGTTTGCCGGCCATGTTCCTGTATTGATTCCAGCCGCCAAGACTGAAAATGCGACGGTTCGCAAAGATCTTGTGATTGGTTGTATCGCTGTCATTCACTTAAGTTCACTAGACAGTCCACTACTGTTTTTTGTTCGTATAACATTATCTGGTCGTAAATACCTGGATTAATACCCGTTAATTGTTAATTTTGCTGCCGCGAGCGAATTGCTAATAGCTGCTGCTTCCATGCTCAGTTCTGATCGCTTTCTGTGGGATCGATAACTGTTTCTCTGGCATGACCTATTGTTGGTCTTCCGCTCCGTGTTAATTTTTGCCAGTCTGTCTCGTTTTAGAACTTAATTATTGGACAATCTATTGAACCTCAAGCTTCACTTGAAGTCGTTTTGTTTGTGTTTCGTTTCAAATCTGCCTCCTTGTTATCATCATTCCCAGACGTGACCTGCGAACTTGGCGTCTAGGCCCTCCCAATTTCTCATGGCTCACGAGGGCCTAACACCAGCTTTATCGAGCAATAAGTAGTTCGCGGTAGCGCCCACTCTTATCGTCTCGCCCACATCTTTCTGCGTGCATGAAGCAAGCTCCGTCTGTTCTCTACCCCTTTCAACCTTATTCGTCCCAAGTCGATCATGAACGCGACAGATGATACAATTTCATGTGCCTGTGGACATGCCAGCTGTCGGCGGCACTGTTCAAAACTGAGTTGTTTTTCATTACAGCTGATTTAAAATTTACCGCTAAAGCTCCTGATATCTGAAAACGGAAAAAGGATTAGTGGATGCAGTATGAAAGTAGATGGAACGCAATGTGTATGCACGGCCGCGAGAAAAAGCTAGCTCCATACCCAGTGCAAAATTGATCGAAATTGCCAAAACCATTGAGGTCAAGACATACGAACAGGGGCATTTGGAAATTATTGCTACAGTCGTAATGGTCCTTCAACCGAATCCATCGCCCTTAGGAATAAGTCCGGATTTGGATCTTACCGTTTTTGCTCCGATTTTGCTTTTTGCAGGGTATTTCACATCGCCGACACCCCGCGGTTCATTACAGACAAATTTTTACTCCAGCAATTCTTCCCAACTGTTTTATGCATCGAAGATTTTGCATTGGTGGATCCACGCCTGATCAGTATATAACAGGTAATTCAGATGTGATTCAAGTCTGGAAATTTGTGATACTAATTCATGACTGTCAAGTTCTTCTGAATTAATGATATTCTATTCTCGTTCCAAGGAGATTCATTTCGAAAAGTGAAACCTTTACTTGGTGCGAATTTAAACTGCGTGAAAATCACACAGTCCATAGCGAATTTCTAATCCGACGGAACAACGACCTCAAATCCTTTGAGATTAGTCGATGGGTGCGAAGTGCTCCATATAGCACTTATAGAGAACCAGAACCTAGGCACATTCTGCCATTTTCCTGTTGGTTAGTCATACTTATTGGAAAGTAGTGATAACAGAATTGATGAAGGCAGTTTTGTGCAGTCCGTTTAGATTGATCAGTAATTCCTAATAACGGCGGCCACAGGTTTTAGACAGCCTGTTGCCTGGGATGATTTATCATTCCCAACAGGGACGACAAATGCACCGTGCGTAATTCTCATACTGCCATTTACGCCTAGAATTCAGTAGCGGAAGCAATTGCAAAATGGATGGATCCCCATTCGGGCCTACATCTGATGGAAAAATGTATTTGCTTGTGTGCTTGTGTGGAACGTCTAGACCCAAACTGACAGCCTTTTTGGTAGTTTCGTTGACCGAATATTGTCTAACATCGAAGGTGGTACTCATAGGGAGTCCGCTTGCAACTAAGCCCACGATGTAGCCAGATCATTCAGTGTCTTGATGAAACCATGGTCGAAGTTGAATTTATATATGGCGGGTCCATGTGCACTGGCTCCAGCAAATCAGCTTGATGTTGTCGGGGTGGTGCCACTAAAACAGACTGCCGAATGCTTGGTTTCAGAATCTACTTTTTCCGTTGGCTGCAGCATACAGTCGAACGTACCGAGTTATCGGAGGAAATCGTCACGGATAACAAATCCCAGGTTACCAAGCCTAAATTCGTTAAGTTGTTCAGTTATGATGAAATAGAAGAACTGATTTGAAGATGGTCAGGTCCCCACAATTAGAGTGCGCTAAAATTTCTACCCACATTTATTTCTAGCAAAAATTGAGATTGCTTATTCGGATATTGGCCTAGAAAATCGCGCTTGGCTAGTTGGCTGTGTCATGCTTTTACTTCGCTTTCCCACCTCCGGCTGAATAGCGGTATGTATGCACTAGAGTTCACTGTACATATGACGCGTTTTTTCGTGACACCTACTCCTGGCGGAGATCAATAAGCCTGTGTCGCTCTTTTCGGTGGAGATTTATCCAATGCATAGGTGGCTCATTAGGGGATAATAATTGCTTGAGAGCCGATGGAATGCGGGAAAATTCATGAAATAAGTGTTTTGTGGTTCTCTACTCATGGAAAATCCCCCTGATAGTTTTGCGATCGGCCTTACAGTCTTATTACCTGAAACCTTGTTGGATGCATCAATGTGTGTTTGTACGCACGTACGTGTGGATGTGCATATGTATATATGTATGCATGTGTATCCATTTTTGTGTGTTTATACATGTATATGCATACATATGTATGTATGTATGTATGTATGTATGTATGTATGTATGTATGTTTATACTTGTGCATGTGATCACTTAGATGATGATGTCGATTAGTATATATGTGTTTGTATAACAGAACATGCAATTATAAGGCATAAACACAGTGGACATCTTTGTCTGCATCACATTAGATACATTTACCTGGGTTGTAAGCTCCCACATAAATCGAGTAGCAAATTCTATAATATTTATCTTTCGCAGCAGTCTATTTTCTGAATTCAATAAAGAACACATATTTTGTGCTCGGTGAAACCTAAAACAATACCATACTGTACGCATGTGTTCACGGTCTCAGAGTAGTGCACCAGTTTGAGGAAACATTGTCACGTTAACACCCCGCAGCTAACTTGGGTATTATCCGTTAACACAACGGACGAATTACGATTTAAATGGGAAACTCGGAGAATGTATCTGTTGAAACACCACACTGCCGGTTTGCTGAACTGGGAGATACAATAGAAAAGTGTCTTTTCACTGCAGATCACTGGTGGGACATGGATTAATGTGCATGTTATTTGTGAACTATTTTTAATTGTTTGGCTGTTCACAGAAAAATATCGGTAGCAGATGGGAAGAAACAACTGCATAATATTAAATGTACATGTAAATCGCACCCAGCAGAAATAAATACCACAGAGAACCACACATTCTGCCTTGTCTACGGTTAAATCTGATCTCCAAATGTACTTTTATGAAAAACATCCTTACACATGCTCAAATAACTGAGGTTTGATCGGGGGTGAAGGTCGGCTTAGAAACGAATACATTTTCTCTTAATTCTACAACTTTGTTGTCAAATTGCACAAGTCACATTCGTTTGTGCAAAATGGTGCAGTCCCACAGGATCACGTCTACTCACACCAAAAGATAAGTCAGACATGCACTTTGGGCTTTTCGGGTTTCGAACCTATGAGAACTGGACATAGGGGAATGAGAAGCTTGAAAAGTGTATGCATTTTTTGGCGAAATATCTAACGACAGTGAAAGTATTTAGCAATATTGTGCAGATTGATGTGGTCATAAATGAAAGTCGGAGAAGATCAATGTATCCGTCTCACCTAAAAGCTTGAACTTGGGAATTGATCATAAAGTCAAATGATCACAGAAGGTCAAACGAGAGAATCTAGCTTGTTTGTTGTTTTGCTTAGTCATGCATCTTGAAGAATTTAAAGAACAATGCAAATAGAATAAATTCGACGACTTGAAGAGCTTCTGGTAACTAACTGTAGGCTTTTGCAAGCATGGTTATTAATTAGAGTTCGAGTAAACAATTATTTTGATGCTTACCCGGCAAACTTTGGGTCAGAATAAAAATATCTCCTGTCTGTCACCGAGCTAACCTCCGTGGCGGCGATCGTACTTTCCCTTCGAAATTTTATGGCCGTCGGATACGTGCCAACTTTTAATGATCATGAGGAATTGATGTGAGGAACTAAAGTTCAAGACTATTGGGAAAAGCCTGGGGCGGGAAAACGTTCCCTTTGACTTTGCCGTCACTCGATTATGTTTACAGTTCCCCACCCTGTGTTTCCGTTGACTATTGATGTAAGTCAAGTTCGGCAGACATCAAATCTAATTTTTAGTCAAAATTAACTATTTTATAACGGATTCTTATGGTTAAAAGTCACTGGTCCTTAACTCCGCTGACCAAATTGGTTCACCATCATTAACTGACTTTCTGATGGAACATTTCCTCGAGTTAATGCTAGCTGCACTCAGTGCAAACGTAACAGCAGCTTTAGGTGAAAGATAAAACAATTCAAAATGTCTGTATGTCGGCTGTAAGATACCAATTCTTTGGCTATTTCGAACATCCTGATGCGGTGTCTTGGCAGCAGTTAATCAAAAATGAGCGTATTATGTAATTACACAAACCTCGCAATAAAACGGTCTTACCAATAGAAATTTTCGCACTAGTTCCATTTGTTTTGTTGAAAGGACGCAAACCGCTCTTGGATGTTTTATGTTAGTTGCCTTATAAAACCCCCAAATTTGAGATTTTGTTGGCGTAACTGCTATTTCGGTCAACGAAAATGTGAATATTCCTGTTTTTTTAGCTTTCATTAGCCTGTCAAATATTTTTTTCCTATAAAAGATTCATATGTGAGCTGGGATCGTGTTCTTATCGTTAGGCATTCAGATCGCAGTTCCTCTGTAAGTCCATATGTGAATGTGTAATTTGCTGAATGCTGGCGTAGTACGAATTGTCTGAACGTCAGCGCGAAATCATGGCACATGCCAACCATCTGGCAGTGGGACAAAATCCATCCATCCTGGTGGGCTGACGAATTCACATGTGACACTGACAGAAACTGATCAGATCAAATGATACGAAGCACGTAACTACATCTGAGCATATTCAGTAGCTTGCAGTGGTGCTGTTTCTAGTTATTACAAGACTGTCGTAGGAACCCAATTATGGAAGCCATTGCTTATTGATATAATGTTCCTATCAGCAGCGTGTAACTGTTCTGCTTCCCATAAAGCATAGAGATTACTGAAATCTCCAACCTAACGCCGAGACAGTTAATGACTGAGATGAACAAGGCATGCTCTCGCGTACAGGGGAATGATAAGTAATGCAGGAATGTTGGTTTATTTGAAAGGAAAGCTACCACCGATGGGCTGTAATTCGGGTCGTCTTTACTTCAGTTTACTGTTCTGTGCCAAATGCCAATCAATCATGTCTTAATTTAAAAATGGCCATTTTAATCGCGGTTTGTTATGTCTACTGGTCCTCCACAAAACATTCTGTATTGTGGCTATCAGTTTTACCTTAAAGCTGAATTACCGGGTACTTCTGTGCTGTCACCGGGTGTGCTTCAGAACCGTTCCTTGCTAGGACTGCCAGCCCACTGTTAGATGGAACGTTTCCCTGTGGTCCATACACACTGAAATCCAGAAATCTGTGAGCCAACTACGTGCTGATATCTAACGCTGATATTTTGATTATTTACTAAAATTATTTAGTGGAACGTTTTTGAGTGATTTTTCTTAATATTGCACAAATATAGTTACCACGTAGACTTGCACCTCTGACAACCTATTCCGCGATATTTTGGAATTGTGTACACTGTTCCGAATTTAGTGACTGGACTAACGTCGATACTTCTTATTCACGGAAGTTTCAGTCACGATTTTTTCAACAAAAGCACGGTTCTTTTTACGCGTAGATGAAAGAGTAATTGATGTCCTAGTTCTGCTATCGGGAATATTTCTACCAAGTAGCACGGTAGACACTGCTTTTTATTACCTAATTTCTGTCATTATAAAGTAAAAGCAATTGTGGCAGAAATATGAAACCATTCAGGAAAAGGTTCAAAATATTTAATGCAATTCGACTGGATTCCTTTCTCTTCGAATACCTGACCACGTTTTGTCATTTACTCCGGTATGCAAAACATCACATCTTCGTCCCTTCCAGGGTTAGAATTTATTTCCTCAACTTTTGCTTGCCAAAAGTCACGTTTCGGCGTAGTGAAAACACTGTGCTAGATCGTTGTTGCGCAAATGTAAGCAAAAACAAAAAAAATACCGTTCGATTAAAATGACTTTTTACCCATTCCGTGGAGCAGTCGTTTCCATTATTTTAATTGTTCCGTTCTTGAAAAATATGGAACTTCCTTTTCTGTTATTGAATCTCATCCTGGGCGTATCGACGAAAACAATGGGTCTTGCTGTTAGTTGAAACTTCAGTAATAAAACTTTGTCTGTAGGTTGTGCATTTGTACGACTTTCTTCGTTCCCATGTGTATAATGTTCTAATGATTACACACTCTAGTTAATTGATATGCACATCAAAAGCTCTTTATATTTTGGACTAAATTCTTTGCTATTGCGAACTCAACACGTGGTGATTTTCAAATTTGTATTCACACGTTCCGTATCATTCACGACTTCCCACACCAACGCGGATTCCGCAAGCCCTTCAGAGAAAAATGTGCCAAAATGCAGACACAGATTTGGCCCGATATTCTAGTACACATTTCAAAGTACCTTTCGAACTTGTATCGTTTTCTATTTGCTTCTACTGCCCGACGATGATGCTTAACTAGGAAACGCAGTTAAGTCATCGATAATTTTCTCGCTACCTCGCATTACACAGCATATAATTGTCAATACTTATGGCGGTCAACTGAGGCAAAGTAGAAACTCTTAAAGGTAATTTATCCGTTATCTAACCATTATAATCTGCTTTTGTCGGTGAAAAAGTATGATCATGAGTCGCTATAAATCATTAACAACAACCGGGAAATGATTGCCCTATATTAAGGGTGCAAGCTGAAACCGTCAGACTGCGGGGTTAGAGCAAAACTAACTAACTTTATTCAGAATGTGTAGGAAACCTTTGTGGCTCTGGTAGCTACCTTTGGATAATTTATCGTTTACGTGTTGATTCATCTGCTGCGGCAAGCGAACCGAGAAAGCAAAGCACTCACACAGCTCCACAACTTTACGGGATCAACTGTCCAACGAAGTATGATGACACCGTCCACCACCGATTGCATCGACCAAATACCACTAAACCAGTTTTCCGCTGTTCATCTACTTTATAAGTGACCTCCTCAGGGGCCTAGTGTTTGATGGTGCAGATATATACTTCATATGACTGATTCCTTTGGACTAATCAATATACTACCTTTTGTTCAGTGATTTGTAGAGTGCGAGTGGATCTTTGGCTCACAGAAGCTATCGGGCCTGGCTTTATAGGTATCGAAGGCATACAAGCCGACGGACCATGACAAAATGCAGCCTGTACCTACCGACCAGATGAAGTCTGTTGAGGCCGTGACAACTAACTCGCTACAAGAAGTTCTCTTTCCCTCTGTTTTAGAATGATCCAAAACCACAGAAATAACTGTCTGCCTCTAGCCGTCTCAAACGAGAGCTAACTTTAGTCATGACATCACTAGTCGATTGCAATTTTAATGGAATATGTTTACCCCTCGGTGTAAAGGTACAGATGACAATGATATTCAATTAATAATCGTTCGCCCTATGTTTGAACTCACTTCAACGCATCTATTTTTTCGTCTCTTTTCCTGAATTCGCTGTGGGACGATAATTCCTAGATTTCTCTACATAATTATAATCGTCTCCTCGATTATCCGCCTAGAGAATATGCTTCTGGCAAAACAGACTTTCGGCTGTCTAGATTGTTTGCATGGTATCAGCATCCGACTGGCTGGATGTAAAATCCACTAAACTTAGACGGTATATGTGACAAACTGGTGCGGGAAAATAATTATTAGTGTTTCCGTAGTTCTACAGTCAATAGTTGAGACTATGTTGCAGGTTTGAAAGCCGCCACCCATTGGCTGTATCCGCTGACCACCCATTGTGTCTTGATTCACAAAAGATTAACAAATATAGCTGTAAACTAAGGATTGAATTTTGTTTAACTCTAAGTAGATATCACAATAAATCATAGCAAACAGTATCGGGATGAATGATGGCTTTTGAAACGGAAGGAGACAGCGGCATCAAACGGGAAATGCGTCGTGAGAAAAAATGCAAAATGATTTTCTTTGTTCACCCATGCCCAACAGATTTTTGATTTCATTTTTGACCTAGCATTACCGACTTTCTTAATGGTGTCGGTCGTTGTTGTCGGATATGTAGTGGTATTTAAAAACGATAGTTGGTTGACCATGTGTTTTATTTCTGGGCCATCATTAACCAAGGTAATGCACTGGCGTGCCTCATCTCCGGGAAGCATCTGTGCTGAATCTGGAATGTCAATCCAACGAGTATGTGGTCCGCATTTGTAAGCAGATAGTGACATGAGCGGACACATTCTCTTGATGTTACAAGTAACCAAAGTGGTTTGTGACCGCTCAGCTTCGCAGTGACCTCATTGCATTATTCAAAAAAATGGTTATACAAATATTGGGCAGTTTAGCTGTGACCACTTTTTGAAAGTTTTAAGTTAGAAGGTTATGGTATATGGCATATTCCTTTCTGTTAAACTGTATTCGGTGCTCGTTTAGTTCTTCCACATGGTATTGGGATGCATTGGCCGTTACAATGATGTAGAACAAGGGATTGTAAGCTGTGGGTAAGAGGTGAAACGACAAAATCTTTTTGCCATAACCAGAATCATGTTCATGGTCATGTGTCCACTTTCACCAAATCAAAGTGGAAACAAATGGCTTGACGAAGCTGGAGATATTCACCTTTCAGGTGCAAACAGACTTTAAGAATCAACCTGGCCTAAATGTGAATGAAACCTAGGTTTTTTGGTGGTTGCCGGCATACCACCAGTGGGTCTCACCGCCTCTGATCCTGGCCCCGTTGCAGTAGAATGAGGAACAAAACCCCAGAATTTGAGAGATCATGAGAAGAAAGAATATTTTTCTGAGTGCTCATGAAAACCAAATTAATTTATTCGGCTTATTAGATTTTTGACAAAAGTAGGTGTTCAGGAATTGCTGCGGAAGCGACAATGATACTGCTACGTAAGTGCTACCAAAGGCAGTCCGGCAAACAAGGTATCTCTAATTTGCCGAAATGTAGCAGGTGAACACTGAATAAGGAAATGCAATATTGATGGTATTTTCGTGGTTAACATTTATAAGCTCATCTTTACCGACTGATGCGATCATTATAGCTCAATTTTTCAGTGAGCTTTTCAATTTTCTCTCGCACCTGTTTCGTTTAACTGAATGTCCCTGTTTGGTTGAACATGATTCTTTGGTAATGTAAACGCATGGTGCTGTTATCGTGGCCATTGGTATGTTGGGTCAGTGGAGATGTAGGTCATAGAAAACATTCATGCAGCAGAATTCCGTGTATTCAAAGGCATGCTAGCGCACGGTCTACCTATGAAACTATGTGAGAGCATGATAGGAGTACAAAAGTGAATTCGACTGCCCCTGCACAAAGTGATCCTTTGGCAAACAGCAGAAATAAAGAAATAGATCGTCATTTTCTGGTCACCGCCGTTCAACTATCATGCTAAGCTAAATACGGTCAAGTGAAAACTATTTTTTTCTTTGTCAAAGTGGATAGTACACATACTGCTTTCACATTGTTCACGGAGACAAGAGAAGGTCGCAAGTGAAAAAATTGAGATTACTGCAATAAAGAGTTTGGAGTAGTTATATTTGACGGTTGACTAAAACTCTTCGAATAGTGCAAAATGGACTGGGGTACTTTTATTCGCACATGATGAATCTTGACTAATGCTGCGAATGCTCTACCTTCCCCGCAAAATGCACGCTTGGAGGTTCGCTACTTTGTTTAGGTGCATTCGGTTGTCGGTCTTGATTTTTGAAGCTCCATTGAAGCCTCTTGAGACTGTGAATTCATCTGCGTAGCGAACAAATCTCTATGGATCTGAGAGTACTTGTAGTGAATAAATGTGGTCCTGTATTTGAAGATTCCGGTACCTATAGCGAAGACAATAAGAAAAATCGTTTTCTCATTCAAGCTTTCTGTTTAGCGTCTTATCTCCGTTTTCTTCATCAATGACCAACAGAGTGGATTGCTGTTCCGCTCCCGAGAATCGATAGACGTTGGACAAATACTTTATATTTCGTGTCTGCAAATGTAAAACCGCTTCAGTGGCAGTAAATCGCATTCCAATCCACAGCCAATTTACTTACATCTCGCAATTGTTCGTAACAACTATCCTGTGGGTTTTCCTTCCACTGCTGACCGAAGAATTCTTATATTTGTAAGTGGACAGAGCTCACAGTGTTTCGTCTAGCTGACCGGTGAATCAGAAGCAACAGATCAACTTTGGCCAGTGATTTACAATAGCACTATTTCTGTTCCAATCACTGACGAGTAGATTGCAGGTACAAATTATTGACTGCTCGAAAGAATCGAAATAATCCGTAATTATTGTGAACTGTAATCCGTAAGTTTGCGCACGGCTGTACTGGTCTGCAGGCAGTGGTCGATCAAATAATATTAAGGTACTGCAGTTAATATTAACTTTCTCATTGACAAACCATTTATTTGTCCTTTGCCTCATATTTGTTCACGGATGATCCTGAAAATAATTTCTAGTGGACTCTAGTCAGGTAAAATACATGGTTAAGTTTCTAATTAATGTTGCGCTGGTTATTGGTTCATCTACCTCCGTTGCCTTTACGCAGTGTGACACACATCTTCCGCAGGAATAGTGGGTTCAGCAGCTAAGTAAAGTGAGTCGTAGTTGAATTTTCAGGTAAGCCGAGGTGATGGTAAATACACTTTCAAAGAGAGTGCTGTCAATGTATTCATGTATCATGTGTAGCCATTAGAATGCAGGCTTGATATATTAACTTGACTAATTGCACGCGTCGTTCACTCGGATTTTGGGTCTGAATGGCTTGGCTTACCATCATACTCAACTTTACACGATCAAACCAGTAAGGTTATTGTGTAGAGGCTCAACTAAGTAATCTCCTAATCCTCCTGTTTGTGGGTAGATTTCATTTTGCATGTCAGTCGGAAAAACGAGTGGAAGATAAATTGTTTTGAGCAGAAGAGCTTGATTTCAGACATTCTTGGTTGCCTTGTGAGTAGTTTCGTCTTGGGACCAAAGGCTTTGATTGTTAATGATACACTCCCACCTGAGTATTGCCTGGGTACCTTAGAAGTGCATGTCTATCGTTCCTCATGAATTACACAAACATAAAGTATTAATGAATTCATCGGACTTGCGGCAGAATAAATGGGACTACGCTGCCCATTGTGAGTAGTGCGGTTGGTATTGTCAGTTTAGTGCTCGCAATTCGACCTCTTTAATTCAGCTTATCTTCTGTCCACAGGCTTTTCTCTTTTCCCAATTTGCCCCCCCCCAGAAATCACCCGGCAATAGCATGCACGATGTTAGCAACGGCGCGTGTCATATACCGTCGCAAATGATCTCCAGTCTCAAGGGCACATTCTCAAACACCGCGGAGCTTTGAACCTGAGCTACCTTAGCGTACGTTCTCTCATGCAGACCAGCGAGCGGGTGTTTATCGCTCGAAATGTACTCACTGGCTACTGATGTCCGCTGCAAAAGTGAGTCATGAATATTTTGTTCGAGTATAGTAATTCGAGGTGTTTTTCTGTGTAAATCAGAAGAAAAAATAGCCGCAGGTTTAGTCAATGTAGTGTAGGAATAACCCTCTATGACTAGACTGAAACACCGCTTGAAACTGGAGGGTCAAATGACAAGGCAGCTTAGAATGAGAAAATATGCATCGAACTTAGACAAAGTAAGTGTGGCAAGTTGCATTGGTTGGAGTATAAATTAACAGACAGCCTACAAATTGAAGACATTAAAGGATATGTCAGCTACCAGTGAGCACTGGCGATCGTGCTGGAATTTTCTGTCGAATCAGAATGATCAAAAGCATGTACGTTTCTGCAGTTAGACTGCATGATGTGTTCGGACTTATGCTGCGTTCTCTTTTTCTACCCTTGTAAATTCATTACCTGTCAACCTTGTACTGTATAAAGCTGGAAGAATGTCCACACTTACAGGGGCCCTTCCTGTTGTTTAACTATAAAGGATAAAAGTCAGTTCCCTGTGGTTGGTTGTAATCATCTTCTTGGACCGAAATTCAGTCACCTGTGAATACTGGAGAGAAGTAGGAGCAGCGTAAGCAGCATATGCGCAAGTGTTGGTCGTGGCGCTTAAGGCGACATTGCCCCGGAAGATGCAGGGAAATGACTTTGCTTTGTTAAGGAACACCGAATGCAATTTAAGGGTTCAATTACCCTTACACTAGAGATTCACGGTGAGTTCACTGGTGGTTCATTGCAACGAATAGAAACCTGCTCTCTGGCATCTGTTACAAAAGCTGACGTTTCAGCGATTTCCTCTCGATCGTTCGTCAATGTTCGTAATTGTACTAATCCGCATGAAACCGTGAACAATTTGCAAAAGGATAGAAATAACATACAGTAATAGTTCATACGATAAATAAAACAAACATCCAGAATCATTTATCCCTAGAGGTGAATTTGGAAGCGGGTACTTTCGAAACAGGTATTTTATAGTGAAACAAAGTCTATGAATTTCATTATATATCAGAAGGCTGGGCGTAGTAATCACACATTTCTGTAGAGACCGAATCTGCTAGCCAAAAGAGGGAAAGCTGTTTACAAACGGCCAAATAATCATAACCTGAAATGAAGTATTCTGTGTCCAGTAAGCGACACTCATTGTTCATACGAGAGTCATGGTGTTGCCGCATAAATTCGGTTGTCGTGTCAATTAGTTTTTGTTTTGCCAGCAACCGTCCCCACTATGATGACCGAGGAAAGTAAATTACATGAAATTGCTCCAGTCACGTTTCTGTTCCTTGATGAAGCCTAATTCCACTCGATTTTCACATGGCATCGATCTATCGTTAGTTCGTCGATGAACCAGTTGGTGCAGCTGCGCGTTATGCACGTGCACAATGAGCACAACATTGAGTCAGTTGCTGGAATGTGGTTAATGAATTTGAAGCAGCATTTGGTTCGGCGTTTGCAAATTTCATTTGTTTCCACGTTTTTCAGTTGCTTTTACGACAAGCCAAATTTACTATTTCAGTGACTATGCCTTTCGAGTGATCCTGTGAATTGCAGAATTGGGGATTATTAATGAGATTTAACTGGAACAAATTGGGTGAAGTATTGGAGGTCTTTATTCTCGCAGTCTTTGAGGGAACGCAAAGGATCCTGGCCTCTTTTACTTCAGATTCGTAGAACTTTGCGAGTAAACACTCCTAGATTTTGAAATGCATCGTTTAATCGAAAACGGATTATTTCAGATATAAGCTATTAAAGGCATATTTTCAGTAAACGAGGCTAGCAGCAGCAAGTCACAAATTATACCTTTGTTGCTGATAAAGAGAAAACCGAAGTCAGGCTAGCATCTCGAGTGGTCGTGCGGTTGGGGCGACGGTACTCTTGAGGACGAGGAAAGAGTCATCAAAATTCTTCTGTATCACAAAAACGAAGCGGCATAGACGGACCCACACTTAGCGGAATACTGTTAGCGTCACAGTGGTCAAGTGAAATATTTTTGATGCTGCACAGCTTTGTCGCGGAGACAGAGTTTTTAGAAAACTATTGGACATTTGTTTGAGCCAACTAAGTTAAATGAATGAAAGTGATACGACACTGACACCATGGAAACTGTGACTTTAGATGGGAGTTCAGTTTGAAAAAGCCATTTCTGCCACATTGTTTGGCAGCTGACGAAGAAGAATGAGTGGGTCTGTTTTTAGGCTTTGTTCAAATACTCATCAGCAACAGATGTCATGCAAACGGCCGTTGCTGATCTGCAAAGTGTTTTCATTTAAACAACAGGCAGATCCAAACGGTGTCCTCACATTGTTTCGGTCACAAGAAATTACAATCATCATTGTTAGGCCGTTAATTTTTCTGTTCAAACAATGGCACACTGTGAACTGCTAGCTGCCCGTAGCCGTGCAAATTAGTCACGGATATGTGCAACATGATCAAGTGGTGAATTTGAGTAAATCGTTCAGAGCCTGCCCGGTAGCGTAATGGCTAAGGCGTTCGACTCGAAATCGTTGGTCCCGGGTTCGCGTCCCAGGTCTGCCGCGATGGATAAGCACTGCTCATGATTCCTAACAAGGATGAAACAGCTCTGCACTGCTTCCATGGTTTCTTTATGCTGAGTTGAGCGATGATATCACATAGTGAATTATTTCATGAAAAATGATAAACAGTTCCCCTTAAAACCGAAGCGAGCAAACAAGTAACTTAGGACCAAAACCGTTTCACGAAAGGTTAGCAAGCCTGGTCCACCGCTCAGACCGCCTGCTTAGTGAAGGTTGTGTGAAGATAAATTTGAGCATATATTGATTTTTCTGAGTTTCATTTATGCTACAACAGCTCTGGCCACCGGTGATTTAGATCAATCTAAGGTTGCCGAGCATTTTCGTTTTCGATTTCTCGACGCCTTTGTACCGATTATATCAATTAACACGAAAGGTTACAGATCATCCTGTACGTATCACAGGTTTACGCATGGCTAGTGTAAATCACAACAACCTGCAAGCATTATTTTCTTCCACTTAAGTAGCATCAGCCAAAAATGCAGCAGATTCCCATCAGTCCCGATTTCCATTAGAAGTATCCTTTCTATTTAGAAAAGGTTAAAACTTGCCAAATTGCCTCAGCTGATCACCACTGCCTTCCAATCCTTGAAAGGGACGTTTCTCTCGGACGAATCCGCAGTTCTGCAGCGCTTCACGCTACTGATCATTTGACGATATAATTAATTTCTATTTCCATTCTATTTATGCTGGCAGCTGAGGCTGAGTTCATGTTTATGGTAGGCTTTGGTTGTTTTTCACTTTGCAGGCTTGTCTTCACTACCTTTAATATCCACTCTACGATTCAGAATATTGATGTAGTCCCAGGAATAATGTGACTGTTGTGCAACTAGTGCTTTTCCATAGTTCGTCGTATGACGTCCGATGTTGTCCTTCTGAGTGATTCAGGCGATTCAAGGATACCTGTAGAATATCCAGACATCATTTCAGCCAAATATGTACAAAGTGAAATTGCTTGAGAGTGCTATTGCTAAGAACTGTATGTTTTCATTGGAGAATCATTCGATGTGTCAGCTTTTGTAACTGAATTCAAAAGGCACTCGACAACTGGTATTGAACACATCGGCCTCATAATGGCCGATTTCATGAAGAGGACTTTCATATACTTGCATATTACCGATAGAAACAGGTCGAACTTTCGGTTGAATATCTATGACAACATACTCCAATTAGATGCCAAGAATTCAGGTTCTCTTTGACGAGATGCGGAAAAAAAACTACTAAATATTGGACTCTCTAGACATCTGGTGAACGTCGCAAGGGTGAGAATTTGATAGACTGGAAGCCCGAGAAAAAAATCGATGAGCAAAGTCAAATCTACGATCTCTAGGTCAGAACGTCACAGTGTGTGCTGTATGACCATCACCAGTTCTTGTTAGTGCAACCGTAGCACATAATTTGGAAAAATCAAGTAGTGTTTAACGTGATTTCCCGAAGGAATTCCGATCTGTATGAAGGCTATGTCGGTATGATACATGGATTTCTTGTAGAACGCCGTGAAAAATTGTTGGTTTAAATGAAACTTACGGAAAGAGGCTGCTTCATAAAATTTGACCTAATGTTAGCTGCCGTGAGTACGATAAGATCAACCTATGCCGCACAATTATCGATCGGTAAGTGGAAACAACATTTTACAAATAATTAAATAAAGTTTTAGGTTGGCAGTGATTCGTGTCAGCCTCTTGACTGCTTACGATTAGACGGATACCTATCGCTAACCAGAGTTACGGATTTTTAAATATAACCATGGGTTCTACAAGCTCAGTCTGTTGACTAAGCGTTCACGATGACACCAATATGTCGATCGTAGCTTACCTCTCCATGGAACTACTGAGTATTTAATTTTAGTTGTGAATACTAATTTCCACATCATCGACAAATTCATTAACTTTTAGAACTTCATTTCCAACTCCGTGGAGATACTAATCGTTAAGTAAAAAGCATGAAGCACCAATAGAAATAGAGTGAATTCCCGATGGACAAATTCATGCTTCTAAGCGGTGCTTCACCGACAGGCTAAAATTAAAAGCTATTATTACTGACTATTTGATCAATTTGAATACTAGAAGTCTGAGCCTTCTATCGAACGGTGTTCATTCAGGTTTTATAGCCATCCAATGCGTCCCTTTGTTGACTGAGATCCCAGTCCTGAAAGCGATGTACGCTATTGTTGCTTTGCCTGAAAAAGTAAGATCTATGAAAAAGAAAAATACATGACTGATTGCGCAGTTGGACTTCTTATCAAAATTGACACTTCATCCGATTGTCGGCGGGTGATATTCACATTTATTTAGTTCTCGCCCAGTGATTGCCCATTTCTTTCCAGGTCCACAGAAAGCCTCGTTCATTATCGAAGAAACATTCCGTGAGATGAACGAATCCATACCCGAGTCTGTGACGCCAATGACTTCACTGATTTTTGGATTCGATGTCGGACATTTCTACTTCTTTTGTTGTCCTACAATCCTACGTTTGGGGGCGGTGGAAATGCACCACTCACGATTCCTAACAAGAGCGGAACCGTTGTATAGTGCTCTATGGTTTCTCAATGGTGAGTTAAACATTGATATCACATGGTAATTCATGAGTTTTCCGCCCTGCCAAAGAAGGACTGCATCCATGAATGCATGCGTTCAGTTTCTTCTTTACTCAGCCTTTGCGTCCAACCACGAAGAGTTTGCAGATGGCACCAGGTAGAACGAATTCCTTCTATTTGTTAGTCTGGTGCACTGTTGTGACTTGAGATAACTAGAACGAGTCGGGCAATGGGTAGCGATTATCTAAATTACTTTGGTCCAGAATCCTCAGCCAATTAAAGCCTTGCGGTGGGAAAACTGAACAGCACTGGGAAGTTTTGAATCCAAAAATACCATGGAAATCTCACCGGAACCAACTTTTCGTTTGGTGCATTAATTAGGAAGAAACGAATTGAAAGAATTTTTTAAACTATACTAATCCTATATTAAAATTAAAGTGAAAGCAGCAATTAGTAATTGATCAACGATTCCCACTAATGGAATGCCTGTTTCTGTAACCCTAAATGATAGTCTTCACGTTCGAGTTTTATAACCGTTTCAATTTTTGATCTATAGCCAAAGTAATACCGATATTTCAGCATTTATTTGCTTTTAATTTGCACTCAAGGATTCCGATGTCATCGGTTATTCCCACACGTTGACTTAGTTGTAATGAAAGGATTACGTAAATTTAGCATTTTGTTTTGTTTCAGTGATGGACGAATACAAATGAAGTTGTTGCCAAACATCGTCTTTTGCGTATGATGTATTGGTATCGATTTTGTTTTTATAAATCCTTTACGATATTACTGCTCACGTTAATGGTTTTATTTACAAAATTTTTCTGTACTTGTCTTGTGGGGAAGAACTAAGAGGATATGTGAAATCCCGGCCGTAACTATACATTAAAATATATCAACCATCTGAGCCCGTTAAGATAATCTTTTCATGGTGCATATAACACCGACAGTAATTTCATGAAATAACATTTCCAAAGTACCCTTGTACGAGCAGATATACAGGACAACATTTGTAAATATTTCGTGGGCTCAAGATTGCTTCACCCATTCATTATGGCTGCAACTCATTTAAGCGTACCTCAATCTAACGTACGAATGAAAAATAAGTGTCCCCATCACTTTTCACTTGAAGACAGAAAGACTTAAAATGCTGATACTGGACAAGTGGCCCAATGAATCGCAGTTCGAATTATTCTTCAGTCATATACATGACCTCCCCGGGAAGCGGTGACGGGTAAGAGCTTATTTGTCTAATACAGTTGAAAACATTGTTTTCCGTTTAGCCGGCTTTTAAATTTACACTGACTGGAAATTCAAAATGGTTCTCGATGGCCAGAACTTGTACACTGTTAGTGGTATTTTTTTTCTTATGGAGATTAGTCCTAAGGAATCTAGCTATTGGTTCTCCCATCGTTGAAAACTAAAATACGAGGTGTGAAACACTTTGGAGGAAACGTCTACTGAACTGAATCCAATGGTTTCGAAATTAAACCTTTTTGAGATCAGTAATCTTTAATTACGAGTTTCTCAAATCCCAGCAATAAAACACATGCTTTGCCATCACCTGTTTAGGTCATTTGAATTACGACCCAAAATAGTACAGTTCAATCTAATTCAATGCATGGCATTTTCACATAATTCGACTCACAGTTGGGCGCACATGAACTCTTCGAAGAAAATCTTTGTTTTAAATGGAGTACGGAAATTGCAGTCATTTAAAGGTAGATGAAACGCCCATGGTCCATCAAAAATTACTATACAAATTCCCCGTTTTAAGAGGAAACGGCAACAAATATTCTATTCCACATCGCACATACGGCAATCTTGCTATACACAGAAGCAGGTGAGCTTGGACCACAAGAAATCACGAATATGGAAGCACTTCTGGACCATTGCATCTAAATTATTTTTTTTGGATACCCGGTTATTGTTTGGTAGTATTTTCTTTTGGCGTTTTGTATCACTAGGGAGATTTCGGCAGCTATCGCTCAAAGATACTGCTTAAAAAGAAAGAGTACCGAACAATAGTATACGTTGAGGTTTCAAGGCTGACAACAAAACCCTTAAGAGACCTTGCACGTTCATTATCAACGTGATTTTATGAATCGATGACTGTAGGCCCAATCTTTCTCGGTGTGTATGTCGTCAGTCGACTGCACTTATCGGAGTCTCGTGAGAGTAAGCCTAAATCAACTAGTAATGATCTGAGCACAAGAATTTCTTTGCGTTCACTGGGAACTCAGTATACAAATGTAAGAAAGATTAGTAATTTCTAACTAAAATTACGTTCGCCTCGGCCGGACACTGTAGTCACCCATCAGAATAAATGCGTTTCAAGTAGTTCTACCTTGAATACTCCGAAGTTCACTGCTAAACACTTCTTTTATTTTCTGGGATGACTAGTGAGACTGTTATTTAACTGTCAAGATTCTGTTACTTAACCTTCAACTGTTTGCTATCGATCAGCATGTGGACAAAATCCGAAGTTTTGTGAGACTTCTGTTATTCCCTTATTCCAGTTAAAACAGATTTTCTTGCAGGAGTTCATGTGGGCCCAACTGTGAGCCGGATTATGTGAAAATGCATTGCATTGAATTGGATTAGACTGTACTATTTTGGGTTGTAATTCAAATGGTGTGTTCGAACATACAGCAGTTTAACATTCAGGATGATGCTAATTATTAACGACTGGATAGAATACAACATGCCCCCAAGTTAGAAAATTTTGATGCTCCTATCTCGCTGCGCATTTGTGTTTTAATGGTGTTATCGTGTGTAACAAATGAACATTGATAAACAAAAGTGGATGTGGTGCACGGCGGTAGCAATTTTTGAATCTTTGATGAATAACCAAATGATTATCTTGGGACTTTTTGAACTTCTGTTTTGAGAATCCTTGAAAATAAGTCATTAAAATTGAGATGTTTCATTGCTTTGACCACTCCTTGTTCTAACTTCCCTACATATACAATTACTTCACGGACAGACTAAAACGATGTCCAAATAAACAGTTTACCACAATTACATCCTTCATTAACTCGATAGTATCGACTTTATTGCAGTGATTATTAATGCCTATGGCACTAATCATCGTACACGTAATTGTTGATCATCAAGGAAAACAGAGCAAAAATAAGTCGATTGTGACAGTAGCAAACAGTGCCCTATGCCAAAGTTAGATATCGGGGAGTGGAAATCTCTTGACTAGCGACTACGCGAAACATTTTTGTCCAATGGAAAATTCCACTGTGTATGCGTGCAATCAGGCAATTTCGATACTCAATGGACTGGTCATTATGAAGCATACGTGCATGTGTGTGTTCGTGTTGGGGATTACGCTTGTGTAGTGCACAGACTTCCACCTTCCTACTCCTGTGCATCTCACAAGCGCTTCGCAGCCTCTGCTTACGATTCAAAACTTCTCAAGTTCCTTGTAGCTTGTCTGGATTTTCAGAAGTGGACGTGACACCGTTGGCTTCACTGTGTTACAACTATAACGCACATGGAAGGGGAGAGTAATATCTGCAAGGCTACCGAAACTGGAAAGGCTAGCCTATGAACTCCACTGTTCAGCTTCCAATTAATAAATAAACACCCGCCCATCACTGTGATGAACCAGATGGTTTTCACTGCACTGCCTAAACTCTTTATATTACAGTACCGTAGGGCACGCTCGGAAAGGACAAGGTGAACATTAACGACATCTGGATTTGAACATGAGGTAATAGATCTCATTGTTACGCCAATTTCATTTGAATGATGTAAAAAAAGTCCGATTCATAAAAACAAAGTTTACTGTCTCCTCCATTATCTCCGACTGAATCATGAATGCGTTACAAAAGTGTATTTTTAGTTACAGAATAAAATCTTGTTTTGCTGTCTGCGACCATTATTATGTGAACAACAAGCCATCATATTTTGTTACACGTATATCATAAGGTTACCACGATTCAACGTTTTCTCCTTCTGATTGAGGTCATGAACTTGCTCAAGGTGACGCTGAAAATTATGCTATTGGGGGATGAAATCTACAGGCCCAATGCAGAAGAAAGCTTTTGGTTGGCAACCTAGTTATTCCGGACCGCTCTGCAGAGCGCTGCTATAAATCCTCAGCCAGCGGAAATATCAATACTCTACAAGAACCTTTGTATCCGAAGGTATACTTGTCACGTATATGCTAATACACTATGACAAAACCTGTCAGTCGGCGCTTGATCTCAAATTGGAATTCCGGCGGATATAACTGTCTTGAAACGAAAATCTACAGGTGGGATACTTTGGGAAAATCTTTGTTTAACCCGTGCTTCTTACAGGGGAAGTAGTTTTGTATTCAGACCCCCCGATTGATAGGCGGAATATTCTGGGATTTTCTTGCCGTTCATCAAATTTAAGATATATGACGTTAGTGGTGATTCGAATAAGATCCCACTTCACTGGTACCGTGTGTTTTCCCCTTCTACTTTTGGTCACAGTCTGCTGCTGAATTTGTTCTCTCATCTCACGAAAACTGTGACTGTCTTTGACCTTTAGTTTAAAAGGCAGTAGACTTCCGTAACTTAATTTGCCGGGCGAGATGATCGAATAAAGCTTCCAAAGTTTGGGCTTTTACGAAACGTCTTAAAGTTGGTCGGGCGAGGTGGCATTATTGCAGTGCAGTAATCTGCGATGCTTTTGATTTGTCAGCGAAGAAGAACACTGTATGAATTATGGCTGACCGTATTTAATCACTCATATTTTTTGTCATTCAACAAAGCAACTGAAACAGAAGTTGCCCATGGTCAGAAATAGTCAAGTTTGAAAACAGTTTTATAAACTGGACAGTTCAGCGGAACAATTTAGGGAGAAAAGACCTGAGAAGAGAACTCAGCAAATTCATGGCTAATGATTTTATTTGGCTAAAAATCAAGACAAGTAAAGTGAGTTGCACACAAAATGGCAATGTTTCCTTGTGGATTGGGTAGTGAAACTCCATCACTCTGAGATTTTTGGTTCATTTTCTTTGAATTATGTAAAGAAGAAATTGGTTTGTCAGTAATTTAGTATTTTGTGGCATTATCAGATTTGAACAAGGAAATTACAATTCTTAGTCTTTTCACACTCTAATTTAGGCAGACGTTAAATTGAAAATGAAAAGATTGAATCGTGCACTCATTCTGTGATATTTGAACTTTAATAACGTTTACATTGCTTAGTTTATCCACTGTGTTTGATGACAATGGCTGGAGTGAAGCTAGAGGAAAAATCGTCCTTTTGCCGAACAACCATAGTACGTTTTAACGAAATGGTAATTTGGCCGTAAATAACTGTCCTACTGGGAGCCTAATTTCAGCTCGATAAGAACACCACCGAAAGGTTTGGGATGGAAAGGAAATAACTTTCACAAGCCACTTTCAACAACCTGCATTGAGTGAAACGCACTTTGTTGACTAATATAATGCCCCCTGTGGTCTAGAATGAACAGATATTATCACAATCTCAGTCTGGATCTTATGATGAAAAACTTCATCACTCTAGGGAAAGAAGTGGCTACTCCATCGAAGTTAATTTTAAGGGGAGAGACGATGTTGTTTCCAACCCGTCTGGCAGTCAATGTTGGTCGTAGTCCGGGTTCATGATTTAGATATGAATTACTCAGGAGCATGGAATTTTGCTACATCACCTATTCACTTACCCGAAATGGAAACAACGGTCCGCAGCCGAAGGGTTCAAACAACTCGAATCAAACGTCATTCCTCTGGGGTCGGGCGTCAAGCCAACAGGGGTCAATCAGTAAGTCAAAAGTCTAGTAACGAGGTCAGGTTCGTCGACGAAGATAAAGGTCAAAGCTATTGGCGCACCGATAAATACGAAGGAACATCGTCAACTGCCCACATGCACAGAAGACATCACGTTGAAGGTTTATGAAACTTGTGCGATCTAAATCAGAAGCTGAGAGATTACACCTTCACGAAAACCAACAACCAGAGCTAAGGCCGACACAAATTTCTCGCTCATGACTGCAATTACGATGAACAGATTGGGTGTCTTGGCTGAACTACAGCAGTTAAGCTGACTACCCATACGAGCAGCACAAGAAGCTGGCTTTGATTTATTACTGTTAATTGGGATGAAAAGGCCACACATATCAGAAACAAGAAGATATGGCGCAATAAACTGTCCACCAGTGTCTAAGCTGCAAAAATACTCACTGCTGATCAGCTCTCTTCCTGTCTCGAGGTGATTTTTCAATTTTAAAATTAGTTCTCCCTCCTCGGAGACATCTGATTGATTGAGAAAAAAAGTGGTGGTGTGGAATAAATTGCGATCATCCTTACTTAATAAAAGGGATCCACAATTATATTTAACCGCAAACGTATAGAAAAGAAGGCAGCTCTAAGTAGTATAAGTGGACATTAAGGATTTCGGCTGGGTTTTGCAATGCAAAAATATTAGAGAAGAGAAGTTTTCCTTGAGTGAATATTATCAGGCATACCTTATCAAGCATTCGGGTAAAGTTTAGTTTGTTCATGGTGCTGTAATAAAACAGTTTTCACTATAGGAAGGATTGGATTAGTCAGATACAAATATGGGTGGGGAAGGGATTTGTGGTGTTACATGCATAACCTGAATACACAAGAATGTGTTGTGTTAATTGTTTTGTTGTCAAGACTTTGCATTGGGACGGAGGGTGGGCCAGGGGAGTTGAAGCGCAACCACAAATTGTATTTGAGAGCACAGTGGAGGATTGTGAAGACGGATCG
>LUCM01005693.1:0-12382 GCA_008360955.1 Fasciolopsis buskii | reverse complement strand
CGATCCGTCTTCACAATCCTCCACTGTGCTCTCAAATACAATTTGTGGTTGCGCTTCAACTCCCCTGGCCCACCCTCCGTCCCAATGCAAAGTCTTGACAACAAAACAATTAACACAACACATTCTTGTGTATTCAGGTTATGCATGTAACACCACAAATCCCCTCCCCACCCACATTTGTATCTGACTAATCCAATTCTTCCTATAGTGAAATTTTTTGTCAATATATATAGTGACGTAATGGCATGAGTACTAAGCACTGGAAATGAGCTTGTTCGCCAACTTGTGTTTTCTCAATGTGCTCAGTGGTAATTTTCAAGGAAAATGTGTAATAATATCGTGAAGGAGTGAAAACGTTGATTGGAAACACTACTGAACAATTCTGCGGTATTGGTGGGACATCAAGGAAGTCAAACAAATGGGAGCTGTAGAATTTGATCAATAGATTTGATGAAAATTTACCTTTTCCAAAACCGCGTTAAAATTTAGGGAGGTTGCAGGATTAGTACTCACCACTGGATCCTTCCATCTTTAGAACTGATAACATGGAAAGTAAGAGAAGAAGTCTAATCGGTATTCCTCAATATTTTGATTTGGTTTGCAAAACTCAGTGAAAGTGACTGACTGCTTAGGCTGTCGGTTGTAAATTGCGCACAGATTAAACGTTCCTGTCAAATCATAAAACTGCTGCACCTTGAATGGTCGTCAGTCTCTGTCCTAAGGAAAATAAATTGAAATCTCACAGAGCAGCCAAAGTAAAGCGCAATATCTGCGACATTCGGTAAGTGGCTTCTAGAAAATCTCCATATTCGATCAGTGCATTCAGATTTAACAAAATGTGAGGTGAAATGGGAAAGTAACTTCTGCAAGAGAAACTGAGGGTTTAGCAGATCAAAAATTCTGTTGCCTACTTAGTGCTTCGTATTTACAACAAACATAATCTGCAAGGTGTACATTCAGTAGATTTCAGACTAAGATTAAAACTGTTGTATTTTGACAGACGACAAACCAACATATTGGGGACTATCAGGAGCGCAAAATTCAATGGTCAACATTTTTTGGTGAGTCAGCAATAACAAAGGTAATATCATATCAAGGCCATATTAAGCCCTTTTGGATAACGCCCAAGTTTCTTGCGTTGAACTGAGATAGGCTTTGAAACGAAAAGTTTTGGAAAGAACCGGATAACTTCAGTATTGTGTGCAACACACTATGTTATGCTTCCATGCCTCAAATTATATTCAAATTCAAAAAACAGCAATTGTCTCTCTTCATCCTTCTAGGTAAACTCAAACTTGTAAATATCGGAAGGTTGCTTTGATTGGCTGCATAACTGTATAGTTGAAATATTCCATAAGAAGTGCTATTAACTAAAAAAGACCGATGAATATTTTTCTCTCTGAATGACAACTAAAAGGCAATCTAATGTTCATCAGACAACATCCGGAACTTGTTGGTTCTAGGTTTTAAACACTTTTCTCATGGATTTTGCTAAGCTATTGCCATCACTCACTATGATAGTAAAGTACAATTAAGCACGAACAGTCAGTTTACTAAGAGATTCTTTATTCTGTCGGTGATTTCAGAAACAATTCGTCAGAAACGGGGTTTTTCCCTAAGAAGTACAGCTATTACCTTGGGTTTGGTGTACGATGTTCTGTGGCCTTTCAAACAAAGACTTCGGTGGTGTGCCTTTGAACGAGCTTTTATGAGAACGTGTTTTTACAATTGGAGTGCGACTGCATCGGCTAAACTGGAATTTTCACATTGCCAACATGTTTATTCAAAGCTACAAGTCAGTATTGAGTACTACGTTGAATGAGAAATAACTGCCTCAGCTTGTAGATACTGTTGATCGTGCGCGTTGTTGTAAAGTTCACATTTAGAAATAATGATTGCCTTCTAATGGTATGTTGCATTCTCCAGTGTGATCTGAGAAAGCAGTGTAGAAAAATGAGATCTGTTCACTCAACGGTTGCTTCTGATAAGAACTCTACCAAATGGACACTTTGTTTTCTCACATTTCCTACGTTTGTCGATGAATCAGTTATTTATTATGGTTCCTCTGCATGGTTTGCCCATTGATTTTTTCCGGGTTGAACATCACTTCCCAAGTGGTTCGCGGAAATAGATAGTATTTTGAAAAGCCTTTCTCTCTATTAGGAGGTAAGAGTTGGCTCCTCCCCATTGACACTATTTTTTAAGATGTTATTTATCTATACATGGACTGGTGTTATCGCCAACAAACCGAATTTTTGTTTTTTTCGTAGCACCTCAAGCAAAACCTCAAAACAACATCAACACAACTAGAAATAACAAAATATGCTTGATTACAACTGCGCATTTGTTTACATTTAGCTTAAGTTAACGCCAAGTTTATTTTCTATTATGTTCACAGAGAAGGACGAAAAGACATTATTTTTGCTGCTCAATACGTTTCACATTAAAAAGTCTGCTATCAAAGTTGGAAACGCGAGACTAATCTAATTATCCTCTTAATTCCGCTGCTGGCTTTTGATGTACTTCCGTTCCATCTACTTCTCTTCGCAGCTAGTGAATAGTAGACTCATGATCATGATTCAATATTTAATACCTAAACCAAAAGGTTTTCTACTAGAAGCACGTCTGTTCTTCCCCTTACTTCTTCTAATGGATCAAAGTTGTCAACGTTTGTATTCGCTTTTGAATAAGAGGATTATGTCACCGGTTTTACTACCACGAACGCCCGATCAAACAAACTTTGCGAACTTTCGACGGGGAACGGAGTTCAATCCAGTGTATTAGAACAAATGCATTCCCATGCAGGGCGCTGGAGAACTAAAGGTTCCGAATAATCCTTGTCCTGCTATACTGCAACATTTTACTGCATTTAGTCCCACTCACTTTCAGTTATGTTTCCATAGGAACCAAGCACCATTTCCATTAACGGTATGATGAGTTCCCATTCTATGCATTGTAGGAAGGAGGATGAGAAAAATTAGAAAAGGGGGGTTGAAAAAAACAAAATCAGAAACAAAGACAAAAAAAGGATAGACAAAGACTTCTGAATTTGTTCAGTATCAGGTACTTCAATATTTTCATCGTGCAGAACGCTAGTAATCCTAGAGGAGATTGCCGGTGGTTCGGTTCTTGGTGACTAGATTAAAGCTGGAACATACATAGGAATCTTATCGTACTTTGATATTGTGGTTTATCTATAACTAATGACATGGGTGATGTCTACTTCGCAAGAACATCAAAAATGGCAAACTCAGTTCGGAAACGTCAGAGTTTTGTTATGAGCCGTAAATTGTGTAAAATAGTATGCGGATGTAATACTGTCATATGATATTTTTCTTCATGTTTGCACTCTGAAAGGATCACCATGAGAAATCGAGTATGACGTTTTTCGCAGCTTTAAATGCGCAACGATCGCCGGTGTTTTCGGTGTCAAATGCGGAATTGAAAACAGCTTAGTGAAGTTATGCGGAGTAAGTAAACGGAATAAAATTCCAGAACGCACCTTTTTCGGCTTCTTTCTCTGTATATGAAAGTAAAATAAATATAAATAAAGGAGCATCAACTACTTACCTGCTCAAAATTCTTGTTCTTTTGCCGCAGTTAATAATCAACTGATTCGCCAAACAAATAATGACGCAGAAGTTAACTGGGACGAAAAAATACTCTTGTTTTACTGCCAAAGTTTCTTCATTTAACATGATCTTAATTAATTCACCATGGGATATTATCGCTCAACTCACCATAAAGAAACCATGGAAGCAGTGTAGAGCTATCTCATCCTTGTTAGGAATCATCAGCAGTGCATATCCACGGCGCCCGAACTGGGAGGCGAACCCGGGACGAACGATTCTGAGTCGAACGCCTTAGCCATTACGCTACCGGGCAGGCTGTGAACGGTTTGTTCAACTTCTGGTGTACTATCTATATTTTGCGCATATCCGTGACTGATTTGCACGCTCACTGTCCGCTAGCTCACAGCCATCGACCCCTACTCATAGATCATTTCTGTGCAGGTAGCCTAACTACGACGAAGGCTTTGGGTGTGACCTACACAGCTTGATTAATTGGTACATATTAGCATTAGGAGATTGAATGTTTTGATGAAATAATTCACCATGTGATGATTCCTAACAAGGATGAAACAGCTCTACACTGCTTCCGTGGATTCTTTATACTGATTTGAGCAATCATATCACATGGCGAATTATTTCATGAAAATATTCAATCTCTTACTACTAAAATGATATTAATTCATAGTGGGAGACAGCGAAAAACTTCTCCGGAAATGCCATACAGATGATCTGCTGGCAGTGAAATCCATTTTTGCGCTTATAAGCCGGTGTTTATACACATAATTCAGATCTCCTGAAATGGTTTACGGACAAGTTTAGAGGGGTACTTGCGTGATGAGAGGTACTAGGATTCTAATCAGAATCACTATTAAACTGCAAAGGATTCAAACGGCCCTTTGGATCACACGTGCTATTTACATTTGCCATTATTCTTTCCGTGTACTGATTATATTACCTCATTCGGTACTAAGAATTTTGCAATCTAGTCACCAACGTCGGTGATCACAAGGCTTGGGAAATCATCTCAGATACCACTAAGTCCGTCTTAAGATAAAGCAAACTTGTAAACACTCACCACTGAACCAACGCTTAGATGAAAAATAGGCTTCTCCTACAAAATTCCAATGCCAGTGACATAGAACGATGCTGTTTACTTCTTAGTCGTACATGACTGTCAGTGTCTATTGGGAATACTTTGAAATTCATTTCAACTTCATTCGCCGTCCATTATTTTGCATCGGATCCATAGTTTAGCCGGCCAGTGTGAGGTGGGGTGTGTAAACTGGCATATCTGATCGCAGTTTTTCACAAATACTAAGCTTAAGTGAAATGATACATTGTGGCAAGCCATTCAGTTCTGCCAAATACTCACGTTGCGTTTTAACTGTTTTACAGTCTAAGTCACCTGACGCCTCTACATATGGACTCAGAATATGGTTTGCAAATCTACTGAGAATTAAGTAAGCACTAACAGATTCGTGAGCACAGGTAGAGCTGGAAACAATGCCAAACCAGGAGAATGGCGCGTGCAAATTATAACCACTCAAATTCCAGTGCACAAATAAGAGGATAACACAATCTAGACGCATAAAGCAGCTCCAACAAACTAAATGACTTAAACAAGAATGTCAGCAACTTTGGTTCGGGTTGAAGTAAGCTAAATTCCACTAGATGCTCACCAATCAGACTTTTTTCTGTGTCAGTGCATTTGATGCGACTGATGTAAACTAATTCAAAACTTTTACTGGTATATACAATATTTTTTCAGATGCTTCTTTTCGGAATTAGAAGAAACCTGTTCCGTAAAACTCCTTATCTTTAGCTGATGTCATGTAGACATGCCAGTCAACCGTTCTGTCAAATCCGTCGTCTATATTAGTCGAAAAGTGAGTACATATTTTTGAATCCAGTTCTTAGAATAGTTTATTCTGATGCAATAATCAGGTCCAGGTTTGGAATTTGGGGTAAGCAGCCGCTAACCTCCCTTGTTCTATTATCTACAATTCAAAGCCCGAATAGAAAACATTTCGTTCACCTATTTGACACCGATTCACGTCTTAATCGCCTTAAAGTAACGTTATGTGGATAACAGTTTCTTTCGCATACTAATTAATTGTCAGTAAATTTAGAGTCACTGGATTTAATGTTGGTATCCGTTTGATGTTCTGGTAATGACTTAGGGTATTTCTAATAGATTTCCAGTTTTCGAAAGCTTCCAAAACTTACTATTCAGATCTAGTTTTAAACCGATAATTTAGTCATTTGTCTACTGTTTCTTGCACGAATTTTTCTTGGTTTCCAACACCTGGTCACAAAGAGGATTCCTTGGGTAACATTCATTGATTAGGTTATCATTCGTATTCAGAACCCAGTTAATTATTCGAGAAAAAGTTTCTATTATTGTTGTGTTGAGAAGACGACATCGATAATTCCAGTGATTGCCATTGAGACCGTAAACTTCTGATCACCATTCGAAGTGACACCGTCAGTGCACTGGCTGTGTACGGCATGCTTTTCCATACCCAGCGAGCATACCCCACATTTGGCCTTCACGTTTTCAGACAATTTAATCTTGTTTCCTTCCACGATATTGACTTTAGATTGGCAACTTTCCGAATCCTAATAATTTTAGCCCAGGAAGTTATTGCGAAGGTGACTTTATGATCAAAATGTTGGTGAGTTTGCTAAATTCGGTAGGAATTCGACATTCACTTTGATTTTGTTGTTTTGAACCTGGAACATCTTCGTTTTCTGCCAACAGCATGATTTCAACTTAAATATAACAGTCTGGTAAGGTTAGCTATTTGTGTAAAGCAGAACTGATTCGAACGCATGACAACAATGCGATACAACCAGTTTTAGCTGACATCCGTTTACGTTGAACAAGAAAAATACACATTTAACCCGAAAGTTTTTAATTTGTAGATGAAGTTAGTTGAAGGCTGCCAAAGGAATTCCTGGAGGCATGACATTCGTCAGCAGTTACATTCCATAGACTTGTCTCCTTGTCTCCTTGGACAAAAGTCAATGGACTAATGGCCCGCAGGCTGCAACGCAAATGCAGATTCTCAACTCAGCCTCAGAATACTAAAGGGATGAAACTAGTGAGACAGTAATTGTTGGGTAAAAATCGTGCACTCGGTAGCAAACGAACAGTTTCAGCAACAAGACGACCAATTGCGAAAAATAGGAAGGGACTACATATTCACGGTCAGTTTACTAAATCTGCTAATGCTTTAATTCAATGTAATGGTTTTTCAAGATTTGGCTACTGAATTTATTCAAGTAGCCAGCTCAAAGTCATTATTTTGGAACAATAACTAAGATTATTAACAAAAGTAAAGACCAAAGACGAGGTATGATGTCTATAAACAAAGACGAAAATGTGGCTCACAGTCAACACATTGACAATGTTATTTCGTTTGGTGATGAAGTATGTGCGATCAAAAAATAATGTTTGGAATCTTAAGGGCATCGAAATGTTCGCATATTGCAAATTATTGGTAGAATATTAGACTATTAGGAGCTGATATTCCAGCTTGAAGTGGACAGGATGCAATATAATCTAGTGAGCAAATTATGTGCAGGGGTTTTAACATTTTTCCTGATTGCGAGGCAGGTCAATAGGTTTCATAGTTTTCTGACCACTGAGTCTTTCGTTGGCATCGCAAACCTTTCACCATTCATCGCACGGTAGACGATACATTGACTAGGGGGTAAGACCTTTGCAGTCTGCATGCCAAACCTGGTGACGGAGACCTCTAGAGAAATTGTTTTGTTGATGATAGCTACCCTAACGTAACAAAATCACAATCTGACTGGGCAATTTCATTTTGATTATTAAGCTTTTCTTCTACTTCATGGTTTGCAATCGGTGTCCTCAGGTATCCTTTAATTCATATTGCAAAGCGAATACACCGGTTCAACTGAAATATTGATCTCCATCGGAGTACTGAAATTAGGGTCAAATGAAATCCAATTTTATCTTTAATATTTTTCACCTACGGTTGCAAAAATGAGTAAAGGATGTATACACACTTACTGGAAGTCAGCTCTTCACTCATTCGGGTAAGATTTTTCATTAACTCCAACATACTATTCGTTCCTGTGTCTGACGGAATGTGCGAGCAAAAAATGCGAACACACATCGTGTTGCATCAGTGAAGAAAAGGTGATAATTAGGGAAACGACACGATTCAAATGAATTGCAAACTGTTTGTTCTGGAGTTAGAAACCATCGACATGAGAACGGCGGAATAAGTGGATTTGTCCTCGGAAAATGATTCCCAATTATTTGCAACAGGAAACGTGTATAATTATTAAATAATTCGCATGCCTACGCTGATGCTTATTTTCTCATTGGAAAAACAAAAGAACGTACAACATCGACGCATAATCTCCATAGAATCCATTCAACGGTTTCTGGATTAATAGCAACCCGTGGCTGCTATTAAAAGAGATACGAGCAGCTAATCAAGCACTACTTGGGAAAATAAACTCCCCGTTGTCGTCATGTGCAGATGTTTGTGCGGCTGCCAGAGAAACGGGAATTATGTGTAGCTTAATTGCACTTGCTTTCAAATCATGACTTCAAACCCCGACTGGCTCGAGGTAACACGCTAAATGAATTTGAGTAAAATCAGGCGCCGCTTTGGGATATTTTTCTGTGCCATAGATAAGCGTTTTGACACGATATCAAGATTATTCATGCTGTTTTGCTGCGGATTTTGTTGCAACATTACCAGTTACTTTTAACGGATAACTCTGTTTTCCGACTAAGAGTCAAGTTCACATCATATCAGTCTTTAACCGGCACATGGCATAGGCCGGTCCCAAATATTGAAGCACTTCCCATCCCTGATACAATGAGAGCATTATGTGATAACCTTGTCCGGATTACATCTCTCAGTTTCCTTATGCAGCAGATTTTGTCTCAGCAGGCACAAACATATGGATTGTGCAACCTTCTAGGTGATATCCAATGCGAATAAAGTAAGCTGATCGCTACAATGGGGTTTTCGCCTGCTCACACTGCGAGATAATGATGCTGATTGAGCACAAAGGAGAAACGCAAAGCCATTGTCGTTTGCATCATTTCTGATGTCTTATCACAGAATGACTAGTCCATGTATGTGCTCACGAAAAGGTGTGGTCACCCGTGTGGACAGCTCCGGAGCTGGCTCCTTAGTTTCAAGCCTGCCGTTAGCATTCCATTTCGAATTTGCCTCAGTTGAGCGGGAGTTCCTATTCCTTTGTCAACCGCGTTTGGACAGTTTAACAGTCACTTTTGGGAAATGTAGTTTGTTATCAATGTAACTGTTCAGATTTATTCGGGAACTTGGGAGTGCGGCCAACATAATTTAAAAGTAAGCATGTTTGTGTGACGTGAATAAAATGTTTGATCATGGGCTGGCAGTGCACAGCATTTGCTAACTTCCTTGGTGCAACTAGCCGCTCATTTTCTAGGTGACCCTGTAACACGGTCTGTGGCGCACAAGAGGCAGGCGGAAAATAGGAATAAAAATCGTGTACTGGTAATATCATTTAGCTCACTGTCATCGTCGTCATCTGGAATTGAAAAATGAGCAAGCAACCACAGTGACAGATGCATTCAGATATTTGCCTCCTCCTTTTATCCATCCGACCAAAATCAATCCAGACGCCGGTGTCAGTCGCGCATGCGGCAGTATTTCTCAATAAAGTATTGATATTGTCGCATTCGCCTACTAGATCTACGCATTTCTGATGAAGATTTTAAATATCTAACGTTAAAATAGGTTGTAAAACTTGCGTTATTTGGACAGCTTTGTCTAATCAGGTTGTAACTTGAATGGATTTACCAAAGTCTAGTGAAATATGCTATCGTTTGAAGTTCATGCAAATTCAGGGGAAACTGGCACGCTTGAGAGCAAGTTGCATACCAAAAACGTGATCGACATCAGCTGTCTTTATTATATCGGAAATAACATTAGCGGCTTTTCGTTAATGTGAAAGAAATGTTACATTGAAAGCTCTATTCTTCATTGCCCATCTCTCAATGTGACTGCTAGCCCAAATAGTTTGCAAACTGGCCAGCTGCTCACCGGCTGCTAGCAGCCTAAATGTTCTGTCTAGATAGTCGTTTTCGGGTCTCTAAGACAAATATTTCTTTCAGATTCAGCACTCAAGTAGTATCAGGCCTACTAGCGAACCATTAATCGCTATGGATAACCGAGGACTTTTAGGTCGAATGGGTTAGCATATATATATATATATATATATAGTGGATTATATGCAGAGTTTCTTCCTCGCTGCTTTACGTATTTGGTGAAATGCGTTTCAGAGTAATGCTATGGTCCAAGTCAATTGTTGCAAATCAAAAACCTAATGATTCTTAATAAAACGTTGGTCGTTTGTTCCGTGTTTCTAATCACGCAAAATTGTATCTTCTTCAAAGTTTAATTTGCCAGACCTTTGGATGAAGCCTTTTTCTATTTTTATATCATCCCATTTTATTTAACCATATCGCCTCCGTGAACGCAACGACCCTCAGGACAATAAGAATTCCCACCCATTTCCCATAAGCTTTCACGATCAATTATTGTGTGTGCAAACTTTTTGTTGGTCAACTAAATCTTGATCAAGCATAAATTATTCGTCAAAACCCATTACATTTGATCAAATTTCGGTAACTTCGGTTTTGAATGCTTTATACTAAGGAAGTGAAACTGCACTTACGCATGCAACGGCTGGGTTTACGGTGAGCAAGTGACATGGCGTTGTGTGATGGCATGTTCGGTTAGGGGTCGTAGATAAAATTAAAAAACGTCCTTGATGCTAGAGGTCAGTAGATGATTATTCATGGGATCTTATCCATACATCTTTTATTCACTAAACCTTGTCAGTCGTTATGAATAGTCGCCGATCCAGTTAAGGCGTATTCATCCTCACGGTAACAGTTGATTTCACCGACACACGTTTCAGTCAAGTGGTTAATTTTTTTTGTTTAACCAACAGCAAGCGGTAAACATGCCTTTCCTTTGAGCTGATATTAGGAAGACAACTCTGAGCGAACTGAAACCTAAATCGACCATTTGTATCTGCGAAACAATATCTCTGTTGCCCATGCATGTTGATCGATGTGTTGCGATATAAGCCAACAGAAGTGGCATGATGGCATGAACAACTCTAGGGGCCGTTTTATGTTAACCTAAAGACCAGGTGCAAATTCTGGACGACGTTTTCATGTTCCTCTATAGGTTTCGACCTGACGCAATACCTATGACAACTGCAACTATGGAAAACACTGCAGAGAAAAAAAACAATAAACAAAAATCCTTCCTCTAAAATGCACCTGTTCAATCCGAAAAGAATGAACTCGTGCGATATTTCAGGAGAATTTCCAGCTGCTCAGTTCACCAACTGCAAAGCTGGGTTTTGGGATAAATGTAACTCGACTAAGAATCATGTCGACCCGATTGGTTCTGAAATGTTTATCGGCAAAACACAAAACTCGATAATAAAGAAATTCTACGAAAGGTTAACCTGATCTTCAAAAGACAGTTTAACGGCAACGTTCTACCAAACATAAAGCGATAAATACTTCCTTTGCAACATTTACGCACAGAGAATCTAGGAAATTTCGCTCATAAATTACGATGAATCGACAGTAAAAAACGGAAAACGGCACTTGTGGATATCGACATATGGTAGCGCATTAATAACAATATTTCATACGGCGAAATAATCACAATAGATCAAATTACGCTTGGCATGGAAAATGTTTTACCATAGTCTTCACCACCGCCATTCTCCTTATCAAATCCTTGATGATTATCTGGAAATAAATAATTGTGTATTTTTTTAAGTGATGTGGATCCCAGTGCTCTAACTACTGACAATAGCAGATCATGATACAGTTATTAATCACATTCACATATGGTTCCAGCCAGCTAACTCATCTACTCAAGTGCCCACTGAATGAAAGGAAAGCGGTATTATCATCATTTTTACCTTTCATGTTTCACTTCCTTCTGTCACTAAAATTCCAGTGAACATCACTGCTCAGAAAATGAGCTGGTATAGAGATACCAGATGAGAAGTTGACGGGGATTGTGAAGATTCAAAACTTACAATTTCACATGCGAGCGCCATGACCTTAATCGCCCGACCACTGTCGGTCATTAAACGACCATACTAAGCTGAGTATTATGCATGCATGCCCATATATGCCAAAGATGCCTACGTTTGAGATGCTCTCCTGTGAGTGACACCCGTGGTTTTCCGTCTTGTTCGTCAGCAAATCATTTTCATTTGAAGGATCACACTGAACTGCATAACTCCACCTCTTAGCCGATAGCTGTTTTGGAATCTGACGTAAACTGAGGGCGAAAACCTGTGGTCACCTGGTATGCACTTCTCAAACACCTTATCTTACTCTGAGAAGGTCGAAGAAATTCTCGTGCAGAATACTGTCTCACATAGGTTGCCCGTGATATTTACCTCTTCGGCTGAAATATATCACACCCAAAAGTCAAGTAATTTTATCTATCGGTGGCTCAGAAGGATCCTCATCATGCACTTTAAATCGATCACAATTTTTAGTTCTTTTCGTCTACAATTTACGTCCTATAATTCAGCTGAACGAGGCAATGACTCATTGTTTCTTAATCGCCTGTGCTCTGTTTCGAACGTGTTATTTTCCTGACATTTGTAAATTCATCTTCCTTAAAATGCGCCTTCATGAATGCTGCTTTTCCTCCGGTGCTCTGGCGCTACCGCCATGGTGGTTCTACTTGGATTTCGTTATTACATTGCTTCTGTGTACCGAT
>LUCM01005690.1:0-21979 GCA_008360955.1 Fasciolopsis buskii | reverse complement strand
ATTATCCTGCGCGACGACCGATGCAGTATGGAATTATTTGTAGGCGTGTAACTCATGGGGAATAATGGACGGGTACTGCTAGGGAGTCCAGCCGCAGTGAATCTTGAACGGTGCCGATATTGCTGTTGATTTCTGTCGAACCAGAATGATCGGAATGGTGTGTTCGTACAGTCAAACTGTATTCTGTGTTAGTTAGTCCGATTTTTTCTTCTGTTCTCGTTTATGTATTCCCAATCCCCGTCCTCTTTGCATATTCACTCCTTCTAAGGCAACCTATAACTCCTGGAGAAAAGCAGCGGTCAGTGAGGCTTGTTCTGCTATTTGACGCCGAACGATGATGTCTATGGAGACTTCGCTAAATTCCGACATGTGTAACGTCGCTATGGCATCCGGCTTGTTCTCAATGGAAGGGTGTGCAAGGCTACAGTTTGTGATGCCATTTTTCGACGGTTGCGTGACCAGACCCCTCCGCCTTGAGAATGTTCGGTGGCTGCCTGCATTTGACCACCGATGTCCCGAAAGCATTGCTCGAGTCTGATAGGGACATCGAGTGAGAAATGAGGAAGTGGGTCGTCGTGTATTGAATGCAGACAGTCGTGGTCCGAACGACGCAGCTGTTCTACATCTTCGGTAGCTGGTAGATGTTTACACACCCCTGCCCATCGGTTACCTTTCAGTACTCTTTTCCCAGGTTCTGGAGAAGGCTGAAAGAAACGACGCAGTGGTCAGATCACAATTTGTCGTGCGGATATTAAGAAGTTACCTTCGACCTTCGGCTTTGATTAATGCGGTTCAATTTCCTGATTGAAGCCCAAAAGATGGGAATTGCTACTGGTTAGAAACATTGGGTGATATGGCTGAAAATCTAAATCAGTGGCGCGAACACTGTATGGCTAGCCTGCAGAACTCGCTTTCCTAAAAGCCATCTCTTGAGTAGCTGAAAATTTGTTTCATCACTAATTACCTGCTTAATCTGCACTCGTGGTCACCAAGTACTATAACTGCGTTACCCTAATCTGTGGGAACTATGACCATGTTTATTCCCACATCTTATTGACTGAGTGAAAATCCACTTCGGTTCCCGGTGTGACGAAAAATGTACCCTGTTTACCACTCAATTGCTTTAGGCTGCCATTTTAGTTTCATTCGCTTGAAAACTAGTCTTGAGAAAGGTCATCGGTGATAACCGAAACATCAACAAATTACGAAGAAGACATTCAACAGTAAAAGTTTGTGTATGACCTTTCACTCCGCTGCCTGGGACCGTGAACATGTGTCGTCGTTGCGTGAGCTGTTGACAATTCACTGTCTGCAGCTGTTAGTGTATACCTTCGGTCAAGACATTGAATTTTGGTTTCGAGTGAGCAAAAAAGTTGGTTGGTCTGTCATTAGCCTAGTTAAGTTTCGTTCCCCTCCACAAAACAGATTTCCCAGTTTCAGTCCCAGTTTGAACAACTATCAACCTTGCACCGACCTGTTCTGGTTTCGGTTGCAACCAGCTAAAACAGAAAGAACTACCGACTGATAACAAAATAGTAAGTTGAGGAACTATCAAGAAGAAGAAAGGTTTCGAGTGCAAAACACCACTGAATGCGGCGCTAAGCCATAACACCAAGTCACACCAGCCAGTTAACTGTTAGTCTGTATACTTATCACTCATCTCATCGACTGGCCAGGCCGACCGTTATCTGGCTCGAATAACAGCGTACAACGAGGAAGTCGTTCTACGTGCAGGCGCAAAACGTCTCAACCGCCCTAACCTATTATCGCTCAATGCCCATTCTAAGGGCTGGAGCCTAGGACCCAATAACTTATGCCCAACCTCTTAGTTATTCGCAAAGGTTTCCCGTCATATTGTACTGATATTACGAATATAACGGTGTTCAAACACCAAGGGTCTTCTGGCATCTTCTGGTCTCAACCGCTGTGCTTCGGAGGCGCACAGCAGTACCGAGCTCACTGATGCTGCGTATATGCGCCCAACGATCAATAACCGGATATCATGTCCGCATCACAGATGCCTCAGATTAGCGAATGCTAATGGGGCCCTCGGCATGCCCGTCGATGCTTCACTAGATGTACGACCGCCAGGTGAGCTACAACTACTCAAGCGACTAAATCTATCCACTTCACCCGGTTGTCCCCTGCGAACAGATTCGGCTTCCAGCCCATCCAGCACTGCAATAGCGCCTCACAGCTAAAAGACGCAAAGAAAACCCAAAACATCTGCAATATCGTTCAGACGATCAAAGAGAACTTACAACGAATATGGGTCTCCACTTAGTAGTTCAAAGTCGACTGCCTATTATAAAACAGATATTCTTGTTGGAGCAAATATCAACGGCATTATTCTCTGCGGCAACATCTACGGCAAAACTGAAAAAGAGAATAAAGGGGCAGTATTAATGAACTTGGGTAAAAGATTTCCGTGAGCAGGAATTTGGCTTTGGCTGTTTAGATAAATTAAGTGAATTTCCCTGACACCCTTCAATGAGACAGAGCCACAGAAATGCACCATAGACGGAGTCGAACGCAGTTTTCAAATCAGGAAAAGCAGAAATCCTGAGCCTCCGGAATGTGCCTACGTCCTAAGATCTGTTTCAAAGTGCAAATGTGGTCAATACAATCCCGACCGGGACAGAAACCGACTTGGTTCTCAAGTATCCACCATTCGCCAGCAATAGAGAATCGGCGAAGGATAATGCCTAAAGATAGCTTGGATGTAGCGATTACTAAACAAATTCCTCTGAGGCTATCATATGAGGATCGATAACCTTTGTAAATCGACACAATCACCCATTCACGTCAGTTCTTAAGAATTTCTTCCTTTACCCAGTGACACCTGGAGTTCCATTAATTCCGGTGCTAACACTTCGCCACTGACCTTGAAGAAGGGTGGCGATGGTCTATTTTGTCCAGTTGCTTTATGGCTTTTGAGAAAACCTCACGCAGCCATATGCTCCCGGTGATTACAGAGGAATAACGACAATACATGGACTCCGGAATTTCGATTTCACATGTTCGTGCAGAACCGGTAAGTCGACGTTGCATAATAATAATAATAATAATAATAATAATAATAATAATAATAATATTTTGATACGAACAGGTTTTCGCAACTACAAACACTGAAGGTATTGGAGTGGTGTTAATCTTTCCGAGAAAATCATTCACTCCAAGATCTTCCTTGATGCTTGATACCGATTTTGCGTCATTTGTTTGCTTACGACTGTTTTTCGAATAGGAGATCGGTACATTTCTGTTTGTGCTGCGTTTTTCGAGAAATCTCGCTTACGAATCGTTTCCACCACTAGATATCGCCCTGGCGTGGTTTGCCCCGGCGTGTATTGTCGTATCGGTGCTACTTTAGCACCACGATATATACAATACATTGCTCGCATCTGGCTGTTGATTAGTCTGCTCTATTCTATCGACTTGGGGGACTTTGTCAACAGCGGCTTCAGCATCCGAAAGAAGACATGTTCGCCGTCACGTTTCGGATGTCTTGTGAAGTAAAAGCAGCTTCTTCCATACCACCGTACTGCAGATAATCAAGAATGCCTTGTCCACTGTTCAGGAACGCACGGAGAGTAGGCATTTAAAAGGTCGCGCATATATAATACACGATACACGCTAATATGAAGCGACCGTAAAAAGGCACCTATCCATAATGCAGTCAAAAAGGTAAGGAAATCAGTAGGGTGATTCTCCGGTGGATACACAGCAGCGCGAAAAACTATAAGAGGAAGTGCATCTGGGCCGTCAGTACAGCTTTATTTCCAGAACATCACAATGTCTACACTTTCAGTTCACTGAAGAAACGTGCTGTCTTGAGACGGTAGATCTGGACGATAACATGAACCGATAAATCTTGTATGATTATTATTGCCCTTCGATGAATTGCTTCTATGCAAAACAGCCAGTTTCAAACCGCTTAATACGGTCCTCTTTAAGCTGAGATTCACTGTAGAGAAAAAGTAAATGTTGGCTAATTATTCCGTCCACTTTAGTTCACCGTATCAGGTGAAGGGACGCTTCCAGTTTCCTAGACCCACAGGAGCGGTATAGCCTTACTCCCTACCACAGTACCACAATAATCCGCGGTGCCTTGTTGTACGGCACTGGTTTCATTGCAGATGGATAGAGAGGAACGTTTTCGGGGCTATGACCCTATATTTTACTGCCGAGAGAATCCGAGAGGACCGCTAACCTCGGCCTGTTTCATCAGAATGGTGGGTGACGACCGGGCTGAATGAAAGATAGGGGGGCGGGTAGGTTGTGGAAGAATAAGACGAATTTGACTAGCTTCTGGAAGCAAGCATAAAGTTGTTACTCACTCCATTGACGCTGGATGGTTGCAAAAAAGGTACAAACAGCGCGCAGCAGCCGGACATTAACCGTAGTTAGGATCCTCCTTTTGGATTTAAGGAAGAGGCACCAAATCAAGGTAATGACCATTGTTGTGCCGGTGAAATATTTATGCACAGAAAGAGATATAGTCAGACCAAGTCATGTCGAAGGTGGAGGGGAAAATATGAGGGATAAAGAGAACATTGAAAGAAATGCAGTGTGAAGTTCCCCACACAAGTCAGTCTTCCCAGTTTCTATAGAGACTAGAAACATATTTCCATATTATCAGTTAATCACCGGCATCTGTAGATATCCTGTGGATTGTATAATAGTCATGGCCTGGGATGGCCAACTCTTCAGTAAACATATCAGGAGATCCGAGAAATCGAAATTTCGATCATCCCGATGCGACAAAATGCAAACATCACAAAGCTTTGGAAGGACTTGAGAGCCAAAAATATCAGTTAAATGCCGCACAGTCAGAAAAATATTCCATGGTTATTTTTGCAGTGAAAAACGAGCGCATTCCCTTCAAAAATAAAAATGAACACCTGGCGAAAAACCGTGAAGACACTCGCAAACGACCTTCAATTCATAATGTATTCAAGCATAATCCGTAAATAAATCGTTGGTTCATCTTAACGACAGATGAATTCCAGTTCCAGTTAAGTTGCAGGACTACAAGGTGAAATGCTGTATCATCCAGGTTCTTGCACAGAGAGCTTCTTGGATCAGACGATCCCTCGGCAACTGGAGGGTGGAAGCCCACTTCAGTCCACTAGTCGCGGAAAAGAAGCAACCGTCGGAATTTTGCGCCCATCTCTACGATCATTATCTTCTCGTGTCACCTTTAGCGTTGCACCCACATTTTTCCGCCTCAAGAGAGCTGTGAAGAATGAAATAATCCTCTCACTCCTGTAACGAGAGGAGGACTACTCCATGGGTGTCCCAAAGGGGGTTTCCAATGTCAAGTGTAATACACGCATCTTTAGGATTCAGGCATACCCACTTGCTTCATCCCGGTTAGCATCTAATGCTAGAGTGTTTCTCTCCGGCACCTCCAGCCAACTTATTGCTGCCACTAGCCACTCTTACTGATGGAGTGCGCCCTAGCTAACAGTTGAGGGTTGTTCTATACCCGCTACTTTCAATTTCCTCTGGTTCGTGCAGAAGCACCTAGGGGCAAAATTCGCCTAGAAATGAAACTAATTTGAACGCCTCAATCCTAAAAGCTCCTCTCTTACTTTAAGTGCATCCGGGGCACATTGACAAACCCATTAGAAATCTGATGTAACTTAGAATCCAAGGCTCTTCATTTCGTTTGAACAGACCAATCGCGTGGTGCAGCAAAACTAGTTTTTGTTCCAACGGAAAACTTGTCAAACCGAACGTCGAGCACCCAACTCGGTCGTCATTCGCATGTTGCTCACCTAAGCTCCGCTCACACGCTGCTGTCAAAATATCCTAATTATCCCACCACTTTAGACTGTTTTTTTGCCGCTTGAGTATTTGGATTGCCAGTATCGCAGTCGCGCAGTGCTGGCAAGGATGACGCACAAGTGTGAAAAACCGTTAAGAGCGCTCAAAGTTAACGCGATATTCGCTTTAAGGCAACCGGTCTTTCAGTGTGCAGTGGAATGACCTTCGCGTTTCCGGAAAGCAGATCGCATTTTCCTGTCTTTGGTAGCTGACCCCATGTTTTTGTTCAGCTTATCACCGTAGCGATATTCTTGCTCTGGTTACCCCTTAAAAAGAAACCAACCAAAGTCACGCCATTGGCGAAGGACTATGCCGGGCGTCTGTGGCGTGTTGTAAGTTATTCTCGAACAATAAAATGAAAGGTGCCGGGACTACAAAGCCCAGGTGAACTCCATTAATAAACACCCTTGCGTCGGGACTAGCATCTCCGATTCGGACGTGAAAATCCCAAGCACATAAAATTTCATCTACTCAAATTTGTGCTCCACCATTGTGCCAAAGGCTCGCAACCTCGGCAGCAATAGGTGATTCTGGTCTGCCAAATTTGGCACTAGACTGCTGATTCTTCACAAAAGTGCACTAGACATTGCCCCATTTTATCCAAGTGGCATACTGCATCCGAGCCGAAGCCGGACCTGATCTATTGTCAGTTTGGAAAATGTTCAGTAAAATTCCGGTGAAATCCGATGACTTCCGCCACCGCATGCAGAAAAGTCCGGAAATGCTACCGGTACCGGTCCGGTATCGGGTGGGCAACAGATGGACAACGGAAATGAGGCATGCTCTTCAGTATTCTTTGTCCTCTTTTCGCCCTTTTCCCTTCTGCAGTCGCTTAAAATATCAGATCGCCTGTTTTGCAGTTTGTTTTATAGTTTGCACTTGTCGTCCGGGCAAGTACTTGGTCAGTGACACTTTCTGGCCCCAGCGGAGTAATTTGGTAAATACTCACTATGCATGAAACAGTGTAAATACCCCAAAATCGGTCACGGTGGTACGAACGGATGTTCTTAAACTGCAGACCCATAACAGAACAAAAATGAAAAATTTAATATGTTATGAAAAAAGATGTTTAAAAAAATGAAAATGAACTTTACGTTCAATTTTTTACAGGCTTCTCAGTTGGTTTGGCGGCGCATTCTGCAAAAAAGGGGGAATAAAATGAATTGTGATTAAGTGGTTCTTTGATATTCAAAGTGATATCAGTAACTTATGATAAAAACAATTCACTGATGGTTAAGGTCGACAAAAGACAACCCACTCTCTGAACCTTTTAACGTTTAGCTTGTTATTCTACATCCGGAACCACGATTCCGAACGTTCGTGAAAATGTATTCATTGGATCGCTCGATATGGTTTGAGCGTACTAATCACCAGCCGTAAATCTTTGGCTAGCAATACCATTTCCATTTATTCACATCAGACAATGCGTAAGGACCAAAATTTCGAGTCTTTGTTCGTGTGCAAATGATCGGCATGTAATGGTGCGATTCGCGCAGAAATGGAATTTCCAAGTTCTGGATGGCGCTTTAAATCCTCAATGCAACGCGTAGCGCAGTTTGATGTGAAGCCCAAGAAAGAACAAGAGCGCGCCGCGAATTCCTCGGTAATATTCATAAGTTAGATATTTCCGCGGCAATCATACTCTTGACAGTGAGCCTCAGTCACTGTCCAGCCAAAAGGTGCCCGAAAGTAGGACGAGGTCTACGTGAAACTTGAAGGCACGATGAAAAAGTACAAACAGGAAATAACTGTCCCACGGTCAAATCAAATACAAGAGATTCTCTACGCTTGATCAGGTTCAACAGCAGTTGCCTGAGTGTGATAGCTCAAATTCACCGTAAACAAACGGAACGTCTGCAGCCTACCAACGTGAGCTCTAAAATGAAAGTAGACTATAACAAAACAAGCCGCCCGAAGTCAAGTGACGCGTGACTGCACCAAACATCCGTATAGTAATCTCAAATAGAAAGCACAGAGATGAAACAAAGATGGGCAATAAACCGAGCCGGTAATAAAAAGCGACCAAAATCAATATCATTAGGAGCAAGTTGCGCGGGAGGAATTTGGCATCGAGAGAGGAACGAAAAGAAGAGGGGAAAGGAATTTTCAACCAATCTAGATTTCAGGCATTCCGTAGCAACTACCATAATTTTTCTGTGCTGGCTATGTGGCTGTAAAAGTGCACATCGAGTTAATAGCGAAAAGCAAAGTGCACATGGTTTCCACAAAAAAGCTTTTACAACCATCTCTTTTTAAAGCTTCCTAATGTGCGACGTCAAACTAAAATGGTCTGCAGAGGTTTCACCGTCATTGTGCAGCGAGTCAATGATAAATTATATAAAGTATTACTGACATATTTACGAGAACAATATGCCGTAACAAAATGCTGGTCTACGGGGAAAATATAAGAAACTACCAACATGTCCATCTAAAACCCCGGTAACCAACGGTTTTGTTATGTAAGGCAGTGCAGCGAAAAATACTCAGCATCCAAGAACTCACCACAACCAACAGGTGAGTTGCTCTCACCCTGTGAAATCTGTCTTCAATGAATCAAAGAGGCTGTTTTCTGGTGCATCCACTATGGTCAGTCTACAAAAATTAGCATAACTTTGCTCACCGTCCAGTTGCTGAAAAGGCCATGAAATATGCTGCTGCGATAAAGGCATCTTTCTACGCCCAGCTGTTTTCGGATCCCCATCGGACAGAAGTTTATGCGCACACTGCTACTCGGGTAGCCCGGTTTCCCTTCTTCCTTTCCAACTCCACTTCCACCTTTGGGCCCATCTGAAAATTGCAAAATTAAAATTACCCAAAACAATTCTCAGAAGCAGACATGCGTTTTTGCCATCTACATCTGCCAAACAAAATTCGCTTGCAATGTAGTCGGCCCTTTTAGCTGTCAGTTTACGCTGAATAAGCTGTTCAACAGACCATGCGTTCCGTTAGGAACTGCCTCCGAATTTCCCGTTCTTTGATTCATTTTTTTGTTACCTCGGAGCGCGTTTTTCCTTCTGTCAATCACATTTCGTGTTCTGTTTCAACATTCAGTAATCTTGCCATCTTAGGGGACTTTCTGGTGATATTACCGATTCACTTCTTTATGCTGCGTGCATATGGCAGGCTGCAAGATGCGCAACAACGATACAAGGTGGTACTAATGAGAAGGCCAGATTGGACTAAAACCACCGCGCGGAAATCCGTTACTATTTATGTTCTTACCATATATGTACTGCTTGATGTGCGAATTAGTAGCCCCGCACCATGTGAACGTGAGTGCTTTCCTCCCGTTTTTGTCGGCTCCGTCACGCGTCATAACCATGCGCACTGGAAGTTTTGGCCCCCACTCAAGAAATGGAATATTATTATTTTACTGATTAAGCGCCCTACGGAAGTTGAGGTACAATATTTCTACCGCATGCTTTTTAATCTATCAATAAATTCTTCTAAAAAGCATTACATATTTATCAGTTTGCACCTGTTTCTGGAGACTTAAATAACCTGGAAACCACGTGAGTTGCTGCATGAGGTGCGCAGATACGTGTTAGTCTTAATTCTTTCCAGCACTTGCAGAGGATAATTGTCAGGCTCGCTGGTCTTTTATTATTCACTTCCGATCCTATGTTACCCATATGGATAGCCATTACCGGTCATGTTTCCCAGTCTTGGGACAAATATTACAACCCGAAGTTTCAGAATTGCATTGCACAGCTTTCAACCCAGCCTTCCCAAGAGGTCTGACGGAGGGTTAATAAAAGCCGAGTGAATAAGGCACTCTACTGGGACAGGCAGATTTGCTGGGTGCAGTTATTGATTTCGCCACTTACTTGAAGGTTGCGGTGTACCGCTCCTCGCCGTGAGTTGTTCTCGCTATTGCTTTTGGAAATTTAGGGTATTATTGTAGCATTTTTAGCGGAATTATAAACTTTTCTTATTTGAAAGTTTCCATAAATTTGCTTGGACATTAACATTGGACCCCACCTCCCGCTGACCATTCTGCCAATTTCCATTTCAATATGGGTTTTTAAACGGCTGAAATGTGATACTGCAGCAATCAAACGGTAACCGTTTGAATCGGCGCGTGCTTTCCGTAGCTCGTTTTCCTCCATTTAACGTGCTCCATTCAGTACAAGTAAAATACAATTTATCCTTTTGGTGTTGCCTTTTACCCATAGCCAGGCAATCTTCTTATGAATGAGGAATATGGTGAGTGTGGTAGTAGGAGGACCATGCACTAATATACAGCAGGGCAGAGAACCGTTAAGGTTTTTCTTATACCCGACCGCCTCGCACTGCAACTGGTCCAATCTACTTTACTTAGTTCTTGTGGTATGACCCATCACTACTGTCTGTGCTCTAGGCTGCGGAACAAATTCCCCCAAAATAGCTGTCCAATTCTATTTCAATTTCGTGACGAACTTTTTGCTTAGGAGTCCATAAAAAACAAGGCAACTATTGCTGAATACACTCCTTATAAAAACATCAAGGTCTTTACTGATAAAACTCGCTTCCATAGGGATATAATGCAATCACAGAAGTTTACCACAACTGCCGAACTCGGTTAGACTTCGGTTGTTTTCGGCACTCCCCACTGTTCAGTATGCCGCCAACACAGGTTTCTTAATAACGGGAGAAATCCAGAGCCTACTGCCATGGTTTCAAATGAACTACCTGGCGCTTACATAGACTTAATCATCCCACATCTCTCACTATCCGGTTCTCGGTGAGCAAAACCGGGACCTACTTGCTGCCGGTGGTTCCTCAACACCCTTCAGAGAACACATGGGGAAAAAATTCGCACAATCGGCCTCTTCCGTACTTACGCCGCTCAATTTCATCTTCAAACTATCCCCCTCGAAAGACGTCCACGGGTCAATCTGAGACAAATCTCACTGAAATTAGTGACAGCCTATCCATGTATGCCCGCTGCGAAAGCGGCAAATCAAGGACTTAATCTTCGTTGGTCGCAAGAATTACCGGGAGGCCGGACAGAATTCACTCCCATTCACCTATCTAATCACCCGGCGATCGCGCCTACAATTCTTGCACCCCAGGCTCGCAACGCTTACGACATAACCACTCACGTGTTGCCGGATCCCCGATGCCTTATCAAGCCAACAACATCAAATTTCTGACACATACCGCATCCCAGATACGCCTTCGAGCAATTCCTCGTCCTTCTGTCAAACAACAGAGTTGCACCACGAGTGAATCAGTTGAATCCCTCAGGAAGCACACAACGGCCACCTATCTAATTAATCACACACCCCCTCACATCAACAGCAGCCGTGATAATCCAGTTAGTCAACTTGCCTATATACCTCGACTGTCTGGCACCCTCGACACATTGAACTCGAGGAAGCCATCTCGACATGAGCTTTGCCAATTCGGAGGACCCACAAACGCACGGCGGACAACTGGCCCACTGTACTCATGTCTTCACCCTCATTCGGGAACATAGTTGCTAACCTCCAATACGACGACAACACCCTGCACACTGAGGTCCTGCCAATTATTTCTTCTAATTTGACCCAATTATTAGGAAACCTTAAGTAAACGCATTCCGACCACTCCAGTTCCCCTGTCCTACTGTTGTACACCAAAGCCTTCACCCTGACTAACTCTATCGTGATAACGTTGCAAGATTCAGCTCTGTCTTGCCCCAGGTTACCTGGCAAACTCTATACTTATGTATTTTGCCTTCCGATCCATAACTTATTATGAGACACCCTTCTCAACCCACTTCTATCCAGCACTTAACTGAGTTGCTCCAACTACCTGACACCGCCCTCCTCACTCCAATGAATTCCAAAAGTAACGTCCATCCCCGAAAATATTTCAACGTACCTGCTAACGGGCTTTTTCTCTAGCGTTTTCCGGAGTCCCCTCACCATCCTCCTAAACTGTCAGTTCCGCCTTGACAAGTTGGCCATTCCACCACCTATCACTGTCCCACCCCCAGTGATACCATATCTGGCACCCCGAAATCCTCGGAAAACCCGCCCAATGAACCTCAGGATTCTTTTATCACCTCGTCTTTCAGTCCACAAAACCGTTAACATAGTCCTTCCCCAGACAGTTTACCCACCACATCTGGGTACTATCCAAACCCCTAAAGTCTTCGTTTGTTTTTTTTGACTTCTACAAAACCGACCTCTTGGATATCACGTGGACTTAACTGTTCCGGTGAATTTTCCCCACTCCCTCTGAACTCCGGCTCAGTAACTCATAGGGTGAGGGAGCTGAGACTGCTAACGACTAAAAACTGTTATGATATTATCCTGATAACAGAGACTTGATTAGCAGACCACAGCTCCACGTCGTCTTTTTTGCTGGCGGGTTACATTCCCTACCAAACCAACAGACCACATCATTACGGAGGCGGTTGCCGAGCTTAGGTAACGCAGTTAAACACAGCTTCCATTCTCCATCACCCACTGATTGATTCTATCCCTGACACCCTTTGGCTTCGCATGCAACTACAGGAGCTTTCAATCCTCCTAGGATGGGTATACCGACAAACAAACTCGAATAGTTCTGACACTCCCCGTCTCACCCACGCCTTCCTTCATTATTCTGGTCTTCCCTTCCGGCCGCAAGCTAATGGCAGGCGACTTTAATGCCACTAAAGTTTATTGATTCTCTTTATCCGCTCCACCTACGCTACTCAACTTTGTTCTTGAAACACACGCTGAAGGATGGACTCAGCGTGCGGCTACGCCCACAATGTTTGATAATTTTTCAGACCTACGTTTTACACATAGCACTCCTAATATTAAGGTTTCAGTACCAAAACCCTTCCTTGGGAGTGGCCGCAAGTTAGTCACGTGTAGCTTTCATCTCCTTAACAAACCTTCTTCACCTGTGTGTGCTCACCATATTGTCTCTTCCTATATGTTGACTCGTCTGGACGAAATCCCTGACATTCTGCGAAACCCTAATTATTCCAGCTTCTTTTATCACCTGACCCGCAGAATGCGGCAAATGACCTTTACGGAAAACGTTTTTGCTAATAATGGTGTATCCACTCTTATCAATTAAAATGAACCCAAGGAACCTGGCGAGGTTTGTCGAATGCAGATGAAAATGCTGAAGGATCAGAAAATCTTCAATAAAACGGGGATATCCCGTTCTTAATTCAAGCTAACCGCTTGCAAAAAGAACCTCCTACTGAGCCCAAACTAAGGTTCGAAATGCAGGAAATGTCAGTCACTGGGTCGCCTAACCCAGTCCGGAAGACTCCCCATATGTACAAAGCTCGTTCGCGGCCCAAATCTTTGGCCATTCGGAACTTCATCGTATTCAAACAGCTTATGCGTGGAGTCTCCCGCAGACACCACAAAAGCATTCAATAATTTTTATCTTCTAATCTAGCAGTGACAATCTGCCATCTTCTGAAATCTACCCCATGCTAACTTCGGATAGATCATCCTCCATTCCATTCGACGTTGCTGGAGTCATGAGCGTGATGCAGAGTGCAAAGCCATCCCCCCGGCAGGAAGGCCCGGATGGTATCCCACCAGTCCTGGTTTACAGTGCTGGCTCAGATCTTCCTTTGCTCTTTCTCAATCTTTTCTCGCCTTTTAAGTGTTGCTACTTTCCCGTCAAAATGAAAGACCTCTATTATTGTCCCACACCACAAAAGGATTCTATACATGACCCTGTAAACTTTCACCCTGTTATCCGCACTCGGGTTCTATCCAGGCTCATGGAAATAGTTGTTGAAGAACAGCTGGTTAAATTCCTTACCCCTCACAATCTTATCAACCCTTGCCAACAAGGCTTCCCCAATTGCCGATCTTGCCTCATCTGTTAGCTTGAATTCTTGAGCCAAGTTACCGAGAGTGCTGAATCCGACCGGTCGGTGCTCATAATCATTTTGGACATGTCAAAAGCGTTTGAACGCGTTTCCCAGCCCTTAATCCTGACCAAAATTAGGACTTACGGAATACGAAACCCATTTTCATCTTGGTTATCATCTTACCTTTCAGGTAGTCATTATTAGCGGTTGTTTTTTCCCAGCCACATTCCAGCTCTTTCGTCTACCTCCACGCTTGCCCTTGTCAATGATGACCTGGAGTCTCCTAATAACTGGTGTTCCAAGTGGCTTATGAAGTGCTCTGGTGAAAAGAGTTCTCTAATAACATAAATGTCATGTTCTCCGGGTTCTGCCTCCATAAATGGCATGTACATTTATTTATCACACATGGTTAAGGACTTAGGGTTACAATACTACCGCTCCTTCAAATTCCATGAGCAATCCCACCATCGAAGCACCGCAGCTAAAACAATATCTGAGACGATCCTAAGGTCATCCCTCACTCAAGATCGCTGTACTATCATATTCTAGTCGCATGTTAGGCCCCACCTTCAATATTGGCTGATTACATTCCTAAGGAGGCGTAAAGGTGGTCTAATTGCAATCGAGAATGTGCAGCGGGCGTTCACAATAAAAATACCAGGTCCATCATTTAGCCTAATCAATAGGTCCATATGCGGACTGCTTGGGCTTGAAAAACTCTGGCTTCGTCGAGTCAAAGGCGCAGGAATAATTTAAACCAAGGTCTCGAACCTGAGAGTTAGTGAGTTTGAGAATGTTATCAAGTTTGAACTGTCCTGTTGTAGTGCTCTTGTATCCCATGAGGCTATTGCGTCCCTTGGAAAATTAAAATGGGAAATCGACAGCCCAGGAATTGGATGAGATCACGTTTTGGGATGGTGGATTCTGAGACTTCAAGACAAAGATTATAGGCTTTTTTGTCGCCAGCAAAGCGAAAAAGACGCCGTTACTAATAAGGGCAAAATATCGGTGATCATCAATGGGACGAGAAGTGCACCCGAACGCTTCCTTGAATTGCACCGGTAGTCATCGGTTTTGGCCCATGTAAGAAACTATCTACTTGAAGTACCTGGTTTTTAGATGACAGTCATGATGAAACCTACGATGAGATTGAATTGCTGGTACGTAGGATTTTATTTTATTCGGCAACCTAGGTGGAGGCAGTCAGGTAAATCCCCCCGTCATGGCTACAAGCGGGTGTTCAGTAGAAACATCCCGGGTCCTCCTTCCAGCCTAAACTATAGGATTATATGCGAGCTGCTTGGAATTGAACCACTCTTACTTCTTCGAGTCAACTTGAGCCTTGCACCTCTCTTTAATCTTCCTCGTAATAATATTGTCTCAGCGACTGACGTCATACATGACGCTAGTAATCCCCCGTATCCACTTTGTGGTATACATTACTCCTTACAAGTACCACTGACTCGACAACCGACCAGGGCAAAATCCTTTACGGTTGCTTACTTCAAATAAGAACACCACTTTGCGGATCTACTGTGTGCGGTTCAATGATCACCGTAACATCAAGCTGGCGCCCAAGCCAGACTACTTCTCTCTTTTGTAATTCAGATCCCCCGCCGGGGCTGGGCGCGCTGCCACCGGTTCCCTCCTCGCAATGGCGACTAAAAATCCGCTAACTTTGAACTCCTTCTGGGACGCTGTCAGCCAGATCTGGCGCTCTGGTGCTGGTCCGTTCAACAGAAACTACGCCGTTGATCGACTCGGGTATTCCAACTCATATGGTTTGCGAATGGGCAAAATGAACAATCAATACCGCCACTGGGACGGCTCAAGCGCCTCCTCGAAGGCCCCGCCCGAACTGTTGGCTAAAATCAAAAGCTGCGACGGAATGTCCTGTGAAACTCATTTTCTAGTTTCGATTTTGACTTGCGTGCTTTTGCTTTTCGCATTGCTTTTTAGCATCTGGTTCCACTTTCCAGTATATTTTCCCAAATAACTCTGAATTGTACTCATCCCCTTTATCCCTTTTGTCTTCTGTTATTCGCGCTGCTTTTGCATTACACCCGTACACACTTGGGCTTGCGTTGTGTAAGCTTCTCGCAAATCGAGAAACATAAATTATTAATTTCATTACCATTAAATTGTCTCCCCAGTATTTGGGGCCTCTGTATTGAGATTCAGACAATCAGTCAAGCATTCAGCTTAATATTTCACCTGCGGAAGTTCAAGTTATTCAGTGACCACAGGTTTATGTCACTCAAGGTAGGCAATAAGGTTATCCTTAAGCGAACCTTCGATGATTCTGGAGACCTTGTGGTGTGTTTGATTGGGCGGCATTCGGCATGGTCAACGCATGTGCCCTTTTTATGGGTGTGGACAACCCTAGAGGTTTATCAACCTAACGGGAAGGTGAGACATTGTACTAACATATCAAAGATGCTAATCAACAAAAATTAGGTACTATTTCCTCGAAGCGCAAAGGAAGCCGAATGTACTGAATCAAATCCATGGTGATAACCGAGTTTGGTTTTGGAAAACGATTACGATAATTCCTTCGGAAGAAATGCAACCGTTGAATGGGACTTTGTTACCAAGCGAGCTTCGTAAATGGCAGCAGGATTATTTTTATTTACCTCAACATATGAAAAAAACGTCGAATGGCCCTGCAATCTTTATGGGTCTTACAAGAAGTTTGCTGTGAATGAAATGGAATTCGAGTAGCTCAGGAGCTGGAAAGGGCGGTTCTTCGTTTAAGCTTTGTTGCCACTGCTGCATTTGGGTTGGGTCGCTTTTGGTTTCTGTCGTTCAGTAGGGCTTCTAAAGTTCCAGTTAGTCGATTTATTCGGAGAAAAAATAACAAATCTCTGGTCTTGAGATATTCCCAATGAATTTCAGACAGCTTGCAGTTTGGTCGGTTACAGTACCTTTTTCGGTGGGGAGACTTCGGCTGCTTGGCACAGAGTAATGGCATCTGGGCATTTGTGCTGTTTGGGGTAGAGCTTGTCACCGGACATCTGCACTTTTGGTGCGAGAAGTTACGAACTGGAGTAAGTGAATGATTCCAATAGACCCTGAAAGATAGCTTTGCGTCAGGTGGCGGATAGCTATTCAGGATGGACAACGCGACTGAACAGCTAATGCTCAAATGCTGATATTCAGGTAAGTTAGCCTTAGTGGAAGTCTGGAAGTTCGTTAGCCCTATCGTAAATATCGACCCAATAACATGGCTGTTCCTTGTTGCATCAGCTGTCTGATGGTTTCAACTGGGCTGATGAATGATTTCAAGAGAGGGGAAGCAAATAATTTGGAGCGGAAAGCGTGGACCAGTATATGCCGTGTGCTTTGAGGTCAGCGGGGCTCAGTTTGGGACTTGATAGGCTATAACCGGCATTCCTTAGTTCAGTTAAAAACAGAAAATCCTTTTGTCACGAATTGGAGTGTGGAAGTGGCCCCAAACCAGATGGCATTCGTTGCCAATTTCTGTTCCAACCCAGTCGTCATCCTAGGTGTCATTCAGCGCGGGATACTAGTACTATGTTCTTCGTTATCGTTCTCTGATAAGGACGAGGCAGCTACTTCCCCATTGTATTTTTACGGCTTCTCCTGAACCATTTATAGCCGGGAATCGTTAGGGCTTTGTTGGAAGTGTAATCATTCGGAAAACAAGTCAAAAGTTAACGACAGTATGGAAAAGCGGAAGTATTAAATGTTCCTTAGTTTGGAGCAAGCATTTAATGAAAGTGGCGAAAGTTGTTTAGGAGAGACCTCTTGAATGACAACGGTCATGGTAATTTAGGTCGGTTCTTCGTTGACTGTGAATCTTGGCGTAGTCACCAGCAATAAATTTATTCAAATATTTAGAATTCTCTCTTTATTTTCCGCCTTTGTTTGGCAGGACTTTGCCTCGTTAGAATGACGGGTAGTCGGCTCAGGGCACAATAATATTATCACGTCAAGCATTGACTCGAAGTGGACGGTAGATGATTCGTCAGACGAAGTGAGGAGTATATCTGTGTAGTAGTTAACTTTGGATAGGTGTAACGTAACCAAGAGAGATTTGCTGCCATGAACGACAGTTAACGCAAAGTGGAGGGTGAGTCAGTAGATGAGCCAGCGTTGATGGGGTCGGCGTTGGTTGAAAAAGCAACAGAGACAACGTGGTCAGCATGGCCAAAGATGCAAGTGCATAAAATAGATTAACAAACATGTGGCTAAATTCCAGAGCATCGCCGACTCTGATTACCTCAGGTATTGCGTGACAGAAACGGAGCAAATGGCCAAGCCACGGTCTAAAATTCTTATCCTAGCGTTTACAGAGAGTCATCCATCTCTGGAGTGTTATCTCCGCATCCCAGATCCAGCGGCCCGGTTTTCGCTAATACTAGACAAGGAAAACGCTTATCTGTTCCGCACAGCGAGAGGAAGTTGCCGCTCAGGGGTTTCGCCATATGAGAAGTGGCGACTTACCGTGTTACCTAAACCGGACACTCACCGAATTACCATTAGTCACTGAAAAGTCGCTAATTCGCCATCTCGTAATTTCTTGTGCCAAACGGGGCCTTAAAAGGTCGAACCGATTGCGCTCACCCAGCTCTTTCTTCCGCTCACTGTCCTACTGGTGGGGAGATTGGCTTGCTCTTCGGGCTGCCATATTTCCATTTGCAGCCTAATATTTTTGCGTCTAGATCTTAGATCCACAGATCACACCGACTTATCCTCCGCCTTCACACTAATCAGATAGTTTGATATTTTTGATGTATTACCAACACCCGCTTCCTCCGTTCTTTTCTAGTGAAAATATGTTCATACCTTTTGACCTCACCTGGTAACTCTCCCCCACCTATCAGTATCCCATTGGCTTTGCTGGCCTTTGAACCTGCTCTGAACTGGTTGCATCGCTTTTTTAGTCTGGGTACCAAGCCTGTAAGTAGGACCGCACATGAGATACAGATATTGAGGTGGATGAAAACCTCCGGCATCCTACAAGCGAGAACGGCTTGGCCCGAAACTTTACATACCAAGCTTGTCTCCAGCCTCCTGCAGTCATTTTCACACCAAAATCCTTAGTAACATCGGTCGCACGAAATGAAGGTTTTCTAGGTTCTTCTGTTGCTTCCAGTCGTTTCAATGTCTGTGTATGCAGTTCAATCCCGCTCATTCATTTGCGCCCCCTTACGTGATGGCCTGGTCAGTTAGCTTCTCTAAATGCCCAGCTAAACGTGCAAAGCCGCCTACTAAATCCATCTTGGGTGCAATAAAGAAAAACGTAAGTTTCTCATGGATGCAAAGTCAACAACATACGGAAGAGCCAAAGGTGTTCTCCAAATTGATTTATGGAGGAAACAGTTTTTACATTTTGCCGAGCAAACCTCGCCCTGTTAACTCTGATATCAAACCACCCATCGCTCAGGAGGTTGTTCAAAGTTTAGCGCAAATATCCGGCTATCCCAAACGCACCCAGTTATGCAGCAGCAGCCAGAAGCCTTTCAAAATCGGGGCAACAATTCATACTTATTCTCCTAAACCATTTTACTAGTCACCTAATCAGGGAAGCGGAGATTTCAGAAGCTCAAAAGGAGATTCAGGGAACCCTGGTTAGCATTGAGTAATCGAGAATGCTGCATAAAATGACCGAATATATGTCTCCCGATCAGCTTCCCCAAACGGCTAAACATCACGCATCTAAGGCTATCTGGCTGATGGTTATCCGTATTGCTGTGAAGTTTTGTGAATACGTACTACTGTTGTCAACCTTTGGCTCGCATTTTTTCGGGCCTCTCGGTTAAATGTGACCTGCAGGGTAATGCAGGCGGCCGAAGCTCTTCTGATGGCAAGCCCAGAAGTTGTCATCCTCGTATCCGTGGTTGACCTTTACTGTGATAACTCCGATGGCCTAGAAACGCAGCTTCTGCTAAATCTTAAACTGCTGGAGTGCTAATCCCACCCTCGTGGTGGGGGATACCCACGTAGCAAACGCTCTAAATTAGTTTATAGCGCCGAGACCTACTTGTACCATTCATACTTACTGGCATGTCGAGTTATCTTATTTCACGATTAAAGCCCAGCTTATTAAAATTGATGGGCTCTGCCTCCCCGCCAGTTTACTGCTCTGTCTCTGGAATAGCCTGCGTCAACTAACAACTGGGAACAAAAGTACTGCAGCTTATTCTTTTTCCAAATACTCATGTCGTGGTCTGCATGGATCAGAGTTTCCGAATAAATCACTTTCAGAGATTCCATTTTCCTGCAATTCTTTGGTAATAATCCCAAGTTCTTCGGTATTCCAGTAATTATTATCCCAGATACATCCATCTTGGTTATAAGTTTTGCCTTTGGCTCTCAACCAGGCGCTTAATCCGGCAAGATCACTATGCTTTAAGTCTAAAAGGTTATTTCCTGGGCATTTGGCGGCCCGTTCTGAGTCCACTGCAACGTCCATAGGTACCCTGAACGTTCTACCGAACTTTTGAACTTTGTAAGAGCTGAGGGCGGTTCTGATAGTACATTTGAATTTATGCCTGTTGCAGTTACTCTCTATTAAAATTTTTACCGGTTCCAGAGTGACACTTAATCATATACGTCAATTGCCGTTGCACGTTACTTAGCAGGGTAACCCCAGCGCGCACCAAATATGTCAGAATTGTGACTTGATTGTTTTGCCCAGAGCGGTTTACCTAGCACTATCATATCGGACCAGCCTACACTCCAAAACGTCCTAGCATCACAAGGGGATGGCTACCGGTGCGCCGAATTTCGTCATTGGCCTTCCTGAACCTGATCTCTATTCTGCAAAAACAAGAGTTTTGCAAAGACTTTCAGCGTTACACCTGGACAGTGTTCGATTGCCTCCAAAGACTTAAGATAATGGAGCCTAGCAGAATTACTGCTCTGCTTGCTGCATGTCACATTGCGGAATTGATCTCGAATCAGCGCAATGAGTTCTGTTGCGATTTGCTGTAAACCCTATGGCTAGACCAACCATCAGTGGGAAAAGCCTAATTGCTTTTACTTTTCAAGTTAAAAATATTCGAATTTCTGTTGGTAAAATCCTCTCAAACGGAACTCCTGGCCTTCAAATTGGATGATCTCTCAGCCGGACAAGGCAATACCTCACTATCCGAAACAAGACAACTTCATCACCAATATATGAACGCCCCTGGACTTATGCAACTACGCAACCCACTAACGGGAACCCGGGGGCACAGTTATTTTCTACGACTGTATATTAGACCATGATCTATCACACTCAGCCCTCGTTTTGCAACCCTTCTACCCTACAATAACGGTCAGTCCTAACTTCCAGCGGGACAAAGCTCGAAACGGAAAGGGGGATTTATTGTGGATAAGCAGCCCAGCTCCCGCGAGGTAAATCTATGCCAAGAAATAATGGAAGAAATAAGAGTTTGATGGAGCTGGAGCACAAACCAGTTCACCCAGGACCAGCTGAGGGTAGGCCTAAGTAAGCGCAGTTGCCCAACAGGCAGTCCACACTGTGAGCCCTCTGCACGTTCGCGGCTTCTTGTCTAGATAATATTACGTTTTCCCTCGCCTTCACAGCTGCTTTCTGCAAAAACAATGGCAGATGCACCAAGAGAGCGTCAGGTAGTCAATGTTGCCCAACAAGGCTCGTCCCAAAATGAAACCGATAGCTGAACTTCTAAAAGCTAGCAGCAAAAAAGAAACCTGCTCACATCTCCATCTGACAATACCGTAGAATTTTACCAGCTTTTCGCATCATATCTTACCCAAAGCACTTGTCTAACACCGTCCACCCTCTTAACGACTGCAAACTGCCACTGAGTAGTGCGTAGCTAAAGTCAAATCCTAAACACATGACACAAATGACTCGCAAATTTTTCGACGATGGGTTAAAGTTATCGAACATATCAACACAAACAAGCCCCAAATATACGATTACAAAGAGTCAAAAGAGAGAAAATATCACTGTACAAGAAAATCAACGAGGTTCACGGGGTTCCCGATTTGTCGGCGTCAAGAGTGCACGGAGATTGTGGGAAAGCACTTTCAAGCAATCAAAATCATACCTAACAAAAGACGCCAGATTCATTTTTGTGAAAGCGATCCCATAAATTTCAATAAAAATGGTGTTTCTTGTAGGATTTTTCTGCCCATTTTTCACTTCGACCACCAAAATCCATCCTAAACAAGCAAATAGAAGGTTATAAATTAGTCAGTCTCATCTCCACACAATTGCTTCTTGCAGCCAGTGCAAGGCTTTGAACAACTGGTGGCAGGACGCGCCCCTCAACGCTCTCCAATGAATCGATTTATCCTTCTTCAACCTCTGAATCTCAAGTCGATAGCCGTTGCGGGCCTCCAAATTCAGAT
>LUCM01005689.1:0-20289 GCA_008360955.1 Fasciolopsis buskii | reverse complement strand
CACACCATACATTCTCGGTTCCATGGCACCGAAACCTCGAGGAGAAATCTGGGTGGTAAAAACAAACTGTTTTATTATTATTACTAATATTTTTTTTGGAATGAAATATGAACTTTATTGAAAGAACCTCATGCACGGTTTTTTTCTGGATATATATATGATATGGTAATCCTGTGAAAAACTACTTCCCAGTCATTGTCGTCGCTCAGTTGACACCTGTGCGGACTCGTTGCATTGCGCAACTGACTAAATTCCTCAGTGATGGGAGCTGTTTGGGTCAGGCAATGTATAACCAAAAAACATGGAAAACTGTTAACTCATGAATGAACAAGCAAAAAGAACCAATTATGCAGTCAGCAAAATGAAAAACAGTTAATAGCGTTAGAGACCTAAAAATAAATATCCACACTGAATGCGATGTTCTTGTTTGGTTTGATTGTGATCTTCAGTGGTGCGAATACCGGTTTACCGTTTTCTGCTTAAAGATTATTGGTCGAACGTCTAAATTTGTGTATCGTTTTTTTTGCCCTAATTTGGTCTGCCTTAATGTTTTCGTTACCCTCCCCCCTTTCCTGAAAAAATGTACGGTATTGGTTTTTTATAAGGAAATTAAAAGAATAGAGTATATTGCTTCTCTGAAGGTTTTAACAAAACTGAAGCGAGCCTTTCAATAAGTGACTCTTTTATTTACTTTATTTGTGCGTTCGTAATTTTTATCCAGCCTTCGGTTCGGATGCAATTAGACCTGAGTTTTTTTCATTGAGGCCATCGCGTCTCATCGACAGTTCTAGGTTTGTGAATCACATCTCCTTTGGTTCAATAATTTTTCGTATATTAACTTGATCGAGTTTAATTACTGAGTAACTGTTTCGTCCGTGACGTTTTTCGATCCTACTGCACACTTTTTATTATTGCTTGATTCTTTTGCTTGGGAAATTAGTTCCACAAGAGTTTTTTTGATTCTGAGCATTGTCAAACGTTCCTCTGGCCGGGCACACCAACATTCTCGGTCCATGCGCACGAACCTCGAGAGAATCTGGGTGGTAAAACAAACTGTTTTTATTATTATTACTAATATTTTTTTTGGAATGAAAGAACTTTATGAAGAACCTCATGCACGGTTTTTCTGGTATAATATATATGATATGTATACCTGTGAAAACTACTTCCCATGTCAATTGTCGCGCTCAGTTGACACCTGATGCGGACTCGTTGCTATTGCGCACCTAATTCTCAGTGATTGGGAGCTGTTTGCGGTCAGGCATGTATAACCAAAACGATGGAAAACTGTTAACCACTGAAAAATCTGAACCTACAAAAGAACCAATTATGCAGCAGCAAAATGAAAACAGTCTCTGCAGGAGAAAAATTATCCTAGTGCACCAAGCACCTTTGTATGGTTCGTCGACGAACTTTAAAATCAATTTAACTACTAAGTTTTTGTCAAGTAGTGAGCACACATCCTTAATATAACGCGAGGCTCGCCGACCAGTCATTACTGTTGGCTCCGCCGAAATCGTTTGATTATCCGCTGCGCACATTTCAAATTTAAGACAAAAAAGACCAGATCCCATGGTTGATTGGCTTTCAGAGTTCGATCGGTGAGTTACCCTGGACGAACCAGAGCGCAACAACCTGAGTCGCCCAAGTCAGCATCTGGGAGTATTATGGCCCAGCTAAAGAACATTTTCCATTTGTTTGTAGAGGATACGTGAGTAAGAATAATTTTTTTAAGATTTGCCGTGATATCTTTGGAAACATCTTCGGCCGACAAATGTCCTTCCTTTCGGTGATTGATCGTTTTTTTTGACGCATCTCTCTTACTACCGGGAAGGATAAATTATCTCACCATAAGCATGTAAACCAAGGATGACAATGGCGGCAGTTTAACACTAGGTAGTCGATCAAAGCAAGACGAAAGAATACATAACAATGAGCAGGGCTTCCCATGGCAATTATCATGTAAACCAGTAAAGCATTTTGGTTTTTACTGGCACAATTCTAACTAGGGATGGAAATTTGTTGTTCGTACTAGCTTCAAACGACGAAAGAAAATTCCCTTGTCTTATGGTCGAAAAACTAGAAGCTGAAACTAAGGTAAATTCTGTTGAGATTTTTAAGATAAAAGCATTAGGAAAAGCCTCGTATTCCGTAGGAAAATATGTAATTTATTTGGCCACTGGATGGCCAAGAGATCGGCATAGAATTTTCAGGTTCACCATACATGGTGAATGGGCTTAAGCCTCTCTTAATGATGCACCCACCCTGCTGTTTGTGAACTCTAAAATAGCCAATTAGGAAGGAAATACAATGATCGATAATAATTTGAAACTGATATATGTTAAGTTGTTTGGGTTTCAGTTGGTCCAGAAAAATCCTAAAAAGCGCAAAAGTATTGCTTTGCTTTACGCACACCAAAGGCTAAAGGTGTAAATCATATCACCTCCACCTTGTTTGTGGGCTGCAACGGCTTGACTTACTCATCTGGTGAGAAACCTGCTGACCTCCACAATGACTTAATAATTTACGTCACGTAGCCGGTTTTCTCAAAATAGTGGGCAATCAATGAAGGATAAATTGCGTTTGCCTGAGACATCTTTTTATTCGGTTGTTAGCATATTGGCGGGCTATGTGCACACTGATGCTTGAGTCGCCTTGCTTGAACAAAGAAATCTGCCATCCGGCTTGATGAATGCCTCGGTATTTTCTCAAATCACTGTTTATTTCTAGTTATTTCTCGAACGTAAATGGAATCCCTCAACCAAGAGTTTGCAGGTTTCTCAATGAAGTAACATAAAAAGCACAGTTTTGTAGTATCAAACGACGTGTACTATAGATCGAATCAAACAAAACTTGGTTACGTAAAAGCCTGGTTACGAATCTTACGGACTGCAGGGCCTAACTGTAACGCATCCTAGTCTGGCTTAATATACTACCAATAATATCCATACGGCTCCCTGTACTACTGCTACTTCCAATACTACGGTCTTTCATATGACTGCAACTAATGAGTGCCAGCTATGGTCACGAAGGCTAAAATTTCTGAAGGAAGCTGTCTTGTCCAGGCAATTAGTCAGTCCATAATGGTGCGATTTTTTACTCAAACGGCCATACTTTAAAAAATTGAGGTTGCGTATCAATTCTACGTGCTCATACAAAAATTCAGTTGAATTTCAATAACTTGAGAAAGGAAAGTTGTTCCCACACTGCCTTATTATTCCCTAATTGTAGAGAGTTGGTATAGATGGCCGAAACGGTCTTTGTGTTTTACCGACATGGTCAGTACGTTCGTTAAGGAATAAGACCCCAGCATTCATAATGACTGAGTCGGCCGTGAATTTTATTTTCGGTAAAGGGATTTGAGTTGTTTGGCAACAAGACTTTGCCACGCGTGACGGAGATAGAAATATGCATGCGACCAGCAACCAGTGACGAGGAAGTGATTTACCATGGATTGGTGAAGGCATACAGTCGTTTTAAAAAAGCATTTTTTCGACGAGGCACGAGTTGTTTGAAATAAATACAGGGAACTATACCCACAAAACAACTAAGCGCGCTCACCGAATCGTTTGACCACCTTGGGGAGGGTGTGGGCCGTATCCCATTGACGCAGACGGTTTGGTACATGGTTTGAAATGTAGGCTCTGGAGGTATGCAATCCCCATACGGCAAAATACAGGGATCTGCATTGTCTAGAATAATCAAAGAAATACTGAATGGAGCACTAAAACCCGATGTGAAAATGGAAAGCTTCACTACACTCTACTTTGTTCTGGCCTTTTGAATTGGACGACCTCATAGAGATATGATTTATACACCTAAGATTTTGTATCCCGATTTGAGGCTGACTGCTCGCAATGGAAGGGTCAGTGGTAACATTACTGTAGTGCTTAATTGAAATCTTGGTGAAAAAATCCATTTAATGCCTGATTTTCTCTCTGGCTCTCATTTTAAAAGTGCGGTGGAAGGCTGAATAGAACAACTCCGTGACCAACCTCCGATTTGGGATTGGGAGCAGCATAACTTAACCAGTTGAGTGCTCATGCCTTCATGGCTAGGTCTAACGGTAGAATGATCCTCGGTAAGAGACACAAAAATGTGACTAAGACCGGAATTCAGTGGAACAAACGTTAGTGCTTCGAACGCCTATGTCTTGGCAGTATACAGTAATGTTGTAGACATGAAAACATCGAAATAAACTGAAAAACCACAGTTTTCCCCTACTACTGTAATACCCATTGTCACAGCCAACGGTTATGATGGCTACTGAAACTCCAGTTCCGCCTATTTCCCTTCGAGTGACTTGCTTTCGGTTGAACTTCCGACTAATGTGATGCACATACATATGCATATATATATATATACATAGATAAGTTAGACATAAAATTACTCAATGATCGTCATTTAGCAATCGTTTACTGTCCAAATTGTCCAGCGGCTTTTTATCACCTCTGTTCCACGTATTCGTTGAAAGGCACTTCGTTTTTCACTAATGTCTCTTGTTAGTAGCATCATATTGGATATACAGATTTACCTGAATGTTTGCAGTTAAACGGACTTTAGTTATTGGCTCATAATGATTTTGCAGTTTCAAGTTACTAGGCTGTGCGCACTATTGAGAAAAATAAACCGAACTGATATTTTCCGGCATATCAAGACAGATTCACCTCAGATCTGCGAATATTCAGTGACAAAACTACGGACAATCGGAAACCTAACAACTGATCCACTAAATAAGGAAAGCGTTACTTGTTCGCAGTGTACCTCCTTGAACACGGCACCTTCTGGCCAACTCCCACAATACCAGACCGAAAGAGTACACGTCAGAGGCCTTCAGAATTTCAAAACTTGGCATTGAAAAAGGACTTTCGTCTGACGACATGAGCGGAGTGAGAATTGGATCGGTTTCCGTTTCCTCATATTCGGGGGCTGAATTATGTCCAAACTGTGCACTGGTACAAATTTTTGACAACAGCTCCGGTGACATATAACGCTTTGTACCGGCCTTGGATTTGACGGTGATGAACAGGGGATAGCATAGCAGGAAACAAGTTTTGTCGTTTGCAACGTGTTTAACATATAAAGTAATGCGATTTACCATCAAACCACCTGTACTCGCGACTGTTTAATTAAAGGGATTTGCTGTGGCAATATAGGACTGGGCTTTGAAAGTTTTGTTCGCACCTAGCCATTGCAAATTAATAATACTGAGCATCATAAACTGGCAATCCACTTAAACACTGGTGGACTGGATTTGATGCGCAACTATTTATTATATATCATTAATATATCATCTCAACGCGTTTGAAAATTGGTGTTCATTGTGTCTGAGATTGCTGATTTGCGTGAAGCTGTGGTCAGTTGAATGACAAATGGTTCATCACTAGCAAAGTGACATTCAGTCAGGCCTAAAATCAAAGATGTACTAGCACTACTTGTTACTCTGATGTTTGAATCAAATTGTCACAAGTCTGGGCCAGGAAAACTGTTCTTTACGTCTGGATTTAGTGATTTCCTCGGGGAGGGAAATTTATCTGAGGTAGAATCTACGTCATTCATGTCAAGGAATAATAGAGACTATCAAGAATAGTTCATCATTCGTCCCTTGAATTCGACGCCACAATTAGGCATCATTTTCTAACCATATTTTTTTCTCTAACGGTTACGAGGTTTTTGTAAGATTAGTGAACGTGCTGCCATAGAATACTTTATGATGTTTTGTAATTTTTAATGTAAATACGTTTGCGGGAAATAAGCTATCCGAAAGATTTTAAGTAAAATGCACATAGTCTTACGAGGCACAAATTCCAAGCGGCCAACTTGCTTTCGTTGTTTATAAATTAAGATATCTATGATAAATTTTTGTTCATTAGAGCTTGAGTAAAATCCTGCACCCACCGGGTCAAAATAGTGAGATTACTGTGCGCCTAATCGTCAGTACCACTAGAGACAATTTATTCCACAATTCAAAATTCTCGTTTCAGATAACGTAGCCACAAACAGTCATGAGGCCTCATTCGTTCGCAAAACGCTATTGCGGAGCTTTGACAGACAGGCTTTGATTCATGCCACAATAGTAAGAAGCCGCGCTGTCACTAGTCAGTAGAGTTTTTGGGAGGTATTGAATTCATGTGTTGACTCCAACACGTTCTCTGCACATTTTAGAAATTCTCCTTAGCACTGTTGTGGATGATGCCTTTTGTTCTCCAAAGATTTCAACAGAAAACCACTGTTGTGAAAGTATCGCCATTGATTTCAGCTCTTTAAAAGGTGGAGAGTTGACGAGAGTTTTGCTCCTCCCTGCAGCAGAATTACTTGCCTACCTTTCGACTGCGATTCTAGATTTATCGGTTCAGTGCCTTTTTGTGACTGCTAATATGTGCATTCTTCCTATAGCCGTTCGATCTGAAATTTCGCTGCTCTATGTTGTCGCATTTTTCTCCTTTATTCTTTAAACTGTCGGGCCAAATTCGGGCACTGAATTACGGTATAGCTGTGAAAATTTTGTGTCAATAACGGCCTTCGCTTCAATGGACGTCTGTCATCGCTCTCCGGTGAAAGTGTAATTAGTATTCAAATCAACACGTCATTCCAATATATGCCTAGTTGAAGTACAAGTTCTTACACTCAAAAACAGTAAAGTGGTTGTGCGAGAAAAATGTAGTACTACCCAGCTAACAAGATTATTGTTCAATCTGAACAAATAACGTTTAAATTGTGAATGATATAATATTAATAACACAGCGTTGTTGGTAGATGTAATGCGCCAACGGTGACGCATGACGTGGAAGACAACTAATCACTCACCTGACCCACATTTCAAAGCACATACATACACGAACACAACTAAACATCAGTTGGCATGTGAACGTTCCCTCAGTCATTTGATTGTAAAACTTGCCTTGAGAAAGACTACCCACGGTAGTCGAAACGTTGGCGCATTACATCTACCAACAACGCTGTGTTATTAATATTATATCATTCACAATAAAAACCAATACATGGCGCATCGATTTTTCGATACACTTCTTACGTCGTTTGGTCCGGATAAATAACGTTTAACCTGCGAAGATAATCCTACTCTAGTATTTTCCCAAATGCTTGGGGTTTTCATGAGACATTCCTCAAGTTTCAATTTAAAATTTTCATTTGGAAGTCTTATATTATCTTCGCTCTTCATGATGTCCCTAAAAGGCTCTCATTTTACTTCATTCTTTCGACGCTTTGAGAGCATGATCTCTTTTCAAGTTTGACTGACTTTTTGATCAGGAACAATAGCTACTGGGTTATGTTATATCTCATAACAGCCAATGATCCTGCTGAATATCTACCAACAAACCCTTAGAATATCCTAAAACTATTGGAACAGGTTGACTTTTGTCATGGTTGCTTCCATTGTTCCAAATGTCACTTTTAATTCTGGAAATTTTAATCTAATTTTTGAACGGTTCACCTAGCAGCATTAGTATCCAGCCAGCCACCGGGAACTACGGAAGCAGCACAATTCCATCTATAAGTTTGACAACGACCGGCTATGTAGACCATTACGGATTAGGCACACCCTTTAGAAGTCTGGTTTGATGGCCTTGTCTATCAGGAGATGACGACTGCTACCTGTAAAAAAGTGTACGGTTACCCGTTATAAGTATTTGAAACCACTTGGGGAGATCACCGTAAGGGGAGGTCGAGTATTATCCAAGGATTCGAGCACTAGGGACCACTATACAACTTGGGAACAGGTGAGCAACTAGGTTAAAAGTTCCTGTAGATGTTTTAACCACTGAATTCATCCAGGATGTCAGTTATCTTCCCACTTCATGTGATTTTCGGATGTTGCCGAATCGCTAACACGCGGTAGATAGACTTTGCCATTAGTCACCAGAACCTGACGTGAAAGGTAATCATTTAACCGTTTGGATAGTTTCCTGCCTCTATGCGATCTGTCCGATTCTCAAATATCATGAGGTCCTGGAACTACGTAAAGACCCTGATATAAAATATTGTGAAAGAACTCATTGCGGATATTTCAGAAAAGCAAAGCCATGTATGCAAAAAGTTATTTAACGCCTCATTTGCGTCATGTTTCAGATCTCTAGGATTGGCATTATCATCCTAAAAGTTTAAGAAAATTTCCCACCTCTGTCCAATAATTTCCATTTTTGAGTAGATAAGTGCCAGAGTATCAGCAAAGCGATTCTTGTTCATAATCCAAACGGCTTTCGTAAAGCAACTAGGTTCATCACGCTTTGGTATTCCCGGTACAATGTAGAGAAACGACTCAGTTTCCTAGTTTTTTTAGTTTCGCTTTCTAAATCTTTTCCTGGCGAATGCTTTTAACAAATTCGGACAATTTTTTTGTCAGGAGAAGCTGACATTTGGTATTGCGTGTTTAACTGAAGCGAACAAGATTGCAGTTGAATTTTAATTTTTATTCAGTTAATTACAAGGAAACATTTGCTTCGTCACCGGTCTAAATGCTTCCAAGTCTGGCTTGTTCCCAAAACACTTATTCCATTCGGTTGAAAACTTGACTGCTTCTATATATCTTTTAAGTCAGTAAAGATACGTTATATTTCAGGTTTGCTGACTAATTATTTTAGGCTTGTACAAGTGGGATCTGTTAGAGTGCTCTACTTGCTCTATCCAAGGTATAGTCAAGGAAAATATTTGGGAGCTTTCCACCTTCATTGTAACAGCTGTGCATTACCACAGTATTAAATCAAAAAAGTAGCCTCATGATCCATCGGCAAAAATGGAGTTGATCAGTATCACAACCAAATAATATCTCTGAGTATTTCATAAAAGCAGTCTAACAGTGATCACTTATGAAGATTCCAAGCACGATATTTGGAACTATTTTGAAGCAGAAAAAATAACTCGTTTGTTTAGCGAGCAGCATGCCACATCGACAGCAAAATGAGATGGTCAGAGGTGCTCAAAGACTGGTGCAGTTATGATAGGTCTATAACTAGTGATGACATAGAATGATGCCTCAACGAACCAAAATGAGAAGATTAAAAGATCACTCTGTACCGAATTATTCTTGTATATTTGCAATGGCTAATAAGATAAGAAGCACGTACAATTAGAACATTTCAATTATTTCGGCAAATGATTAGTTTTGATCCGTATTGGTCGCCCTCACAAATTTTGTGGCAAACAGGTTGTGCCCAAACAGTTTATACTCATTAGGAATCGCTGGTGCGCCTTCTGGGTTTCTTTGCTCGGTGCCATTTCAGTTTGCGTTATATGTGAACTCAGTCGAAGAGTGTTGTCCCGGTTACAGTAGCATACGATATCAACCAAAGGTGTCGTGTTGGTGAACACGGACATGTTTACGCAACCAGCCTTACTTTAAATTGTCGGTCATGAATTCAGTTTGTTTATTATTGTCAGATGATCAAAGTATCGATGTTTCGGTATGGACACCACGGCCTTAATTATGCCCATCAGTGATCTTCTATTCATTCGCTGTTAACCATTAGAAGCCGTCACTTAATTACAAACCATTCAGGTTATCAAGTAATTCCTGAAGAAAGTTGAAAGACATTACAATAATAATCAGCATTTGTTAAAATCATACATATATGCGGCAAAGCTAATTTGCGCGCAGTCTCCATATCTACGTGGAGTACTCACAGGCTCTCTTGCGACAAAACTTCAGGAATTTTGTCATACATAATACACTATTGCACATAATTATGATGTACAATACAACCGACCTCACTAATTATTTGCTTACTTTGTACACACCATTCCATTCCATTCCCATTGTAGAGTGGTTCACAATCGCAAGTCCCAAATCTGCAATGCAGCATGTCAGGTTTGACTGGATCAAAATATTTTTTGATTTTACATCCCGATGTACGATCCCCGGTTTACCCTAGGTCGAAAGAAGTTACAGTGCAATGGCGGGAAGTACAAAAATAGTGTTGAAAGTAAATGTGATAACGTACAAATGCCGGGTGGAAATGCAAACACTTTTAAAGTGGTATGAATGATCAATTCAGTTTCAAGCACAAGACTACCCGTTGTATATGCATTTCTGCTGACTCTTATATATGAATTAGTAATCTAGCTAAAGTGATCTCGGCCTGAGAAATTGTGAAACAAGTACTTATTTGTGTAGCAAATCTACACATTAATCACCATAAACATCTGGGCATACTAATTTAGTAATAGTGCTCACCGGTTATGATTGCCAACTCATGACAATATCTATTTGAGAGCAAAAGACGAGAAAAACAATGGATTCAAAACCGGTTAGAATTCAAACTTGTGACTTACTGTGGCAATCTGCTTTATTAGTTAATATTTAAACAAATTCTGGGAGCTGATCTTATGGCTCGCCGTAGGTCATCTCATAGACTCTAAGTGTACTACTCGGAACAGTCTGCTACAAGATGCTCAGTTGCCTGGTACATTAAAGTCCAAAGAAGGAAAGTACGAGGTAGGTCATGATCCAATCAAACCATCATTCTAGTTTTCTAAACCGTTAAAAATGGATATTGAAAGACGCTGAGAAAGAAACAAAGAATCAATGGGAATGTCCAAAGATTTATTTGAAAAAATGAACTCTACCCAACTTGGGTTAGTGTTCTGCAATGAACTTCACCCTACTCACTGAAACGACAAACTGATTTAATAACTGCTGGTAAAGTATCACAGAGAGGGTGCACCAAGTGCTTTAAGTGAACTAGCTTTGTTCGCAAAAAAGTGAACCTTAGACAGTTTCCATTCTCTTTATCAGCATCCGGATTTTACTGTCCGGACAGAATTGTTTTACATGGTTTGTATCTGAGACTGAACATCGCTTCGAGGGATTGAACTAGAAACCATCAGCTTCAGTAAAACATATTAGACTTATCAGGCGCATACTATGCTTCATTCTTGAAAAAATTTAGCATAGCATTTTGAGATAGAGGTAATGCGACGGGACAAAACAAGGCTAAGGATTTCAAGTTGACCGTTTCCTAATGCTTCCCCATTCAATTTCTCTTGTAGAGATTTTATGACGTGACAGACGAAGAGGGCCCCGTAGATCGCTATGAAGCCACTTCGGAAGAAGTGTCTGAATGTCTTAAGGGCAGAATTTGGAATATCTGCTTACATTATCTGCATTGACTTGTCTGTGTCCGGAGACGAATCATACATTCCTGCCCAGTCTTATCCTATCGTGCCATGACTACTCTCCGTGTTCTCGAGCCAAGCGTACGCAGTGATAGGCCAGATCTATTATTCGGTGGTACTCTGTTCATTTTTTCGTTGTCTGTGCTTGGTTCCGGCTGTTCGTGAATTTTAGCTGCAAGTTAACTCGTCATACTGCACTTCCATCAACTTAGCACTAACTGATCTTTTAAGGTAGGACAATTCAGTCTGCTAAGCTGCTAATGAATCCTCCGAATAATGGTTTCACTCGGAATTTTAGTGAGAGATCTCTAATATGTTTGCTCGAAGTTTATTGCTCGTCAGCTGTTTCAGGTGCACACGGTTTCGAGTTAGACGTAGTGCGATTCATTTGTTATGCTGCTTAAGTGAGGGCGTGAAACGTCATCTACTTTTCATTTTGGAGCTCATTTGATGGGTACTGCGAAAACCAACGACAGTTCACACAAGAATCTCCGAACAATGTTTTAAATATCTATTAATAATGATACAGAGGCCTGAGGAACTTGAAAATCCTTGTTAAAAGCCTGTTTCCTAGTCCTCATTTATTGAATAAAGTAGCTAACTGAACACTTAAATAACTATTCAAATGCAATCACGCTTACTTTGCAAGCAACGGAACAACTTATCCGTTTAGAGTTTTGTGGTTAATTCGCGAGTCAGAGGCTAGTACTGACGGAACTGTTGATAAGGGTTGCACCATTGTCTGAATAGTTTCAAGTCCCGTCAAAAATAAGATAATTTGGTAATCTTGGTAATCATTTAAGAAGCCTTTGGCAAGAAATTTAATCATTCTTGATCAAACAGGGCAACGCTACTTATACAAATGGAAACGTTTGAACCAGTTCAGCGGTAGCCTAATCAACTGACCAAACGGTGTGGATTAATCACTTTGATTTCCGTTTCTAGGACAGAAAATAACATTCGGAAGGATTGAACAAAAGCGATGCATTCATGACGCACGAATTTTCGCGTTCCCGAGTAACATCGATACCAAATTAAAGCGGTAGCCAATCTTTAGGAGAACGTGCAACTGTTGACCACAATGCATATCAAAAGCCACAAAACTGAATTCATTTATGAAATTGAACCACCACTTGGTAGGTTCCATTTAGTAGGTCATGCCATGATGATCAATGCATTTCATGCAACTGACGCCAAGAACAGCTAAATTCTCACTGTTTGGAGCTTACATAAAGCCGATTTTGAAAGGCGACTCAGACTTCGGCGTGACCTGTCAGCTTGCGGGTGCATTCTATGCCGCCATTTACAAAAAAATGTGAATTAAATCTTATATGAATTCGTAGCTCGTCCGGCGGCAGTATGCACATGCCTTTCAAAAATTATGCCGCTGGGTAGAAAAACAGCCAAAGAAGTAGAAAACAACAACGTTTTGTGAGATGCTGTGAAAATTCTGATCACCTCATTCTATTTTTTCTCTGGCAGATTCGAAATATCAGGACCGTATAAAATATTGGTAGTCTTCCGCCTTAGTGATATAGAATGTGTGGTTACCTTTGCGCATCATCAGTTTGTTGAAAGAGGCATAGAAAATTTACAGAATAATCAGAATAACCAGAGAACCATCCAAAAGTGATGGACTACCAAACTCTTTCATGCACTTTGTTACTGGTTGGCAATCCAGCCTAAAAACGGGTTATTAACTAGCGTTTTTAGACCTTACTCGCTCAAGCACCCAAGAAATTTGTCAGTCAGTTTCTAATTTCCAGTCCCTCGACAACAAATTAAATGAGAGTAATGGGCAAACTAGATAAGCACTTCTCAGTTTCGACCCATTTGCATGTGCGAAAAGTTTCAAAAGTGCACAATCTTTCTAAGGGTCTGAGTTTTACAGCCACTCAGATTCTAAACCAACTAAAAGCAATACAGTGTACTCCCAGGGAAGAGTTGTTATCCTCAGAATGCATTTGCTTTTCTCGGTTGCACAAACTCGACAAGTGATGACCGAAATCTAGTGCATTGCCCCCTGCGGATGGACATTTGCTGTGGTTTCCTGTGTCAGCCCACCGGTGATCAAGCACCAAAGGTATTTAAAGGTATCCCTCGAGAAACTACCATGCTTCTGATTTAAATTATGGGATATGCAAAATTACCGCAATGTGCACCTGACCTTTAAAGAATTATGGATAACAAGTATATCGATCAAAGCATGTAAGCATATACCAGGATATGGTTTTTCGCAAGAATTCATTCAGAACATGTACCCAGGGAGGATATAAATCAGAGGTTACTGTGTTTCGGCATTACACAAATGGATTGATGCACTGAAATAAACATGCACAGCTGCAAAAATCCCTCTTCTCTAAAGTGTTCGATTTTCATACCATTTTTGGTTCCACCCATTTGCATGAAAATTACGGCAACGGTCTGTTTGCTGTATGTGATAGATCTGGGTAATGATTTTAGAAGTTTGGCGGTTAGGTTTAACAATTCGCAAGAGTATGTAATCTCCACTTTCCCGAGGCTTCTTTTTTCATCCCTGCCCACTCCTAGACCACATTCTTTCTCTCGTGCTAGAGCAGGCGGATCGTTATTTTTAAACTTATTCTGTAAACCTGTATTATTTTGGAGACAGACCGCTTTCGGGATTCCAGGAGCTCACAAGACCTTTTCTTTCTTTGAATTAATACGACTGTTTTGTTGCCGCTATAGACTATCATAAACTCAAAAGCAAACTGTAAATGAATGCCATAAGTCATGTCTTCACAGGGCATGATGATTTAGTATTAAAGCAAAATTAACACGCGTGCAAATCATCCGCCTACGGAATAATATCGAAGCGCTCATATAATGATGGAAGCAACTCGTTCAAACCAAATAAGAAGTGAGAAAACTGCTTCCTAGAACACAGCAAAATAGGAAGGGCTGCAGTCCTTTGGTATGGCGGGCACATTCGTTAACGCAATGTTTACCTGCATGTGAATGCGCATATGCATACCAACATATAGATGGCTGCCAGCAATCTGGACAACTCCAGATATCGCGTTTGTGATGCAAATAATTTACATCGGTCACAGATGATCAGGCGACAACAAGGCCTGCCCTGTGAACTATCATGTCGGATCCAGTGGCCGACTCCGTTAAAGGTTGTTCTGAAAGCGAAATGTCACCAACTAACACACTAGTTTCCTAAATTGCTTCATATGACCTTGCAGAGCGCGCCAAAAGTTTTTAACACGTTTGTTGTGCGCCCGGTTAAACTGGCCCAAGCATATACACGCATTAGATCGATGCTATGGGATGATGGAGTTTTGAAACGCGCGTTGGCTTTTGCGCATTCAGTTGCATCTCTAGTCGGAACATTTAAATTTTGAATCTCGGGGCCGTCCTGGCACGCAAACGACCGCATCAGGGCAACTGACAGGGCGCACTATCGTAGCTAGTCGGTTGCGTACATGTTGAGTTTGAACCTGAAACCAAGTCGAAGGAATGGTTTGGTCCCACCGCGTTGTGGCTCTCCTGTTAGAGCGTGTTTCCCTTCTGGATACTGCAAACCAAACTCGTTTGGGAAATGCCCATGCTTTGCTGCATCTAATCAAGGCTGAGCGAGTTTTCGAGGATGGGATAAAATATTAATGTCACACGCACTAGTTTATTATTAGAATATTTAACAATCAATTTGCGCAAAAAGAAAATTGTTTAGTTTATCGCTCATCCAATCTCTATGGAACTCTCGATCCTTTAATTTTGGTTGATATAATGTTAATAACACAGCGTTGTTGGTAGATGTAATGCGCCAACGTTTCGACTGCCCACGATAGTGTTATTAAAATAGTATCACTCACAGTTAAAACCAATAAATGGCGCATCGATTTTTCGAAATACTCCTTACATCATTTCCTCTCTATCCTTCTTTACGATCGGAAAAAATCATGTTCTGTTCAACCAAACTTCTCATTTTCCAATATTGGTGAAAAAGAAAATAAACAAAACACCATGATGAACATCCTTAGGAGGGCCAGACTAACAGCTTTCTTCATCGAGAATGAAATCATTTTAAATTTAAACAATCCGGGTAGACATGAACCCTGTAATTTCTGTGAATTAAAGGAATTTTACGTATGACCTGTTAAACAATCTCATTACCTAGCCCCGTAACTTCATTCTCTTTCTCAATATTTTAAATTAAATGGTAAGGTTGCTTACAATTTTGTACCCCATTTTTGGTGAAGTAAGTCGGTTTTGACATTTGTTTTACATTCTGTAGCTACTTCGATCAAGCAGGTCCACCATTATCCTAGTATTGATTGCCATAACGAGCAGTAAACAAGTGTATAGCTATTTGAGTAAAAAGAGAATAATGTAAACTGCCGTGTTCAAAATCTGCTTTTCGAAAATTAAAGAAAAAAGCCCAAACTACGGGCAATGTTGAAAGCCAGGGAGACTCACCGAAAACACTGCGATCTGGTTACCTTTCTGATCGTCCTAACCATTTGCGCGTCACTGAACCAAACTGAACGGAAATAAAAGTTTTGACTCGCATACTGTTTTTTTCCCATCCCGTTGTGTCAAAATCCCAAATGAGTAGTTCTACCTCGGTTAGGTTTTGCTATGCTGTCGGAACGGTGGTAACAGAAGCGATTCAGTCGTCAAAACTGCCACTTTGTGACCAACTTCGGGACATTGCGAACAAAGCAGTTAGCTGATAACGATATGCGCAAATACCGTCCAGTGTTTTACCACCTTTGGTCCAATGGAAGACCAGAGAACTATCGTCTTACTGTTGCAATCATTCTTAAAAATTGAAGCTTCCATTGTTCTAGACATTTGATCAGGCGAAGAACTCAAACGTGCATCTTAAGAAAAAGTAATTCGGAAAAACATGGGAACTTGTTTAAACTCCACTGAACGTCTAAACCACTAACTAGCACATTCTGGTGGAATTCGTTTGAATCAGTATGATTCGTAGCTTTAATGTTTCTTCACAAGGTACATAAAATAGTGAATTATTTGGGTCTTTACCGTGTCGATTTTTCCTTTTATAAACTCACGTGTACCCCAGTGATCACCGAGTGCAAATAACACAAACCAGCTGCAGCTGATTTGGCCAAATTGAACGTCTCTTCCAGACTGAGTGTGTTCTGTTGAAGATAATCAAATAATGTTCCTCGAGGGAAAAATGGCATGACTATCCACAGCTGCGTACATCCATTTCTAAAAAGACCGATGCGAAAGAAGAGATCACATGAAGAAAAAGAACGAACATCATCTGTTTTGTTCATTCAGGAAGTAAAGGGTTTTGAGTTCCCTGTAGTTTTCAAATAGGTCACATTTGCTTTATTCTAGTTTTGAAAATTACATCCAGGATAATCCCACGGAGAAGTTGACAACCCTTCATGCCACGCGGTTTCAAAATTTAAGAAAGCGTTTCTCCATGTGTTTAACAATAACGCCGTCGTAATGGTTTTGGACGTAACTTGAAAACTCGGTGGTACGAAATTTTGTATGACCCTTTATTATTATGTCTGAAGCTGCACTGGACGTTTTCCTACATCTGCTGGATACCGTCTAAAGTACGGAATGTTCACTTTTCTAGCTAAGATTCTAAGCAGTTTCATACGTAAAACCTAAAGTTGGCTTACGCCCCACAAGCCTGAATCCAGTTGGTCATCCTTATTTCACGGGTAGATGTCCAGTCACTGAACGACCTTGAAAACGTCTCTCAGACGTCAGTTACGCAATGCATCATCCATATAAGTGAAAACACTGTTCTAGTGACAATTAGATATTAACCTGACTGTCAAATAAGGTATTCAATTCGAAACGTCCTTCGGATTCTGTACGGCCTAGTTGTCGGCGCTTATAATGAAGCAACTGGCGACGCTAATCCAGTGAACAGGACCAAGAGAGTTTTTGTTTTTAAATGGAACATTGATGTGCGCAACAGTGAATATTCCATCTACTTACCAGACATCACGTTGCCTTGCAAATAATTTGATATCAAAAGTTTGAAACATTTAGCTGCCCTCATTAATTTGAATGGAACGGATAGAAAAGGCAGACTGCGGGTTTTCTTTCAATCTCCACAATTGCCCAAATAAAATACGTTAATTCACATTCGAATGAGACAAGGTGAAACACAATGAAAAGCAAATGGCGTCGACAAACTCAGTAAAGCGTTTGGGGAAAGCCGATTGGCTAACGCCGGGAGAGGCATACATTTGTGGATCAACAATTTTGTGCAATTAATGGTGGCTTCAGTCAGTGCATAGATATGGCCTCCCACAATACCAACAGTTTCCGGTTACGGTGCCTCAGAATCAATTGGAATGCATGCTTGGAATCAATTTGGTGACCAAAGGTCGTAAGATGTTTCACGGTCGACGAAGCCGGGTCCCTCATGCCTGCTTTCTGGTTGGGCGAAGGATGAGTCATTTGTCTCACTACCCACCTGAGCACACTCCCATACGTTGACCGAGGCACCGATATGGTCTGTTAATGTGTCAACACAACTGCGAGATTGAGAAAATCGGAGGAAATGCTTGCATCTCGCAATCTGTGCCTTCTATCCCTTCTGTACAATTTGATATCATCTTATAAATTTAGGTGTTTAACCATTAAAACTAGTTCGCTGTTTCTAGTAGGAATAATTCTACTGGAACCGTTCGTTCCTGAAATTCAGTTTGCTCGAGGTCTTCACTTATTTATTTCGTCCACGCTGAAACCAACGGGTTCCCTTGATTCCAGTTAGACATTGGATAATGAAGAGGCTGCGGAGAAATACCTATGGATTTCCTGTCCAAGTCCTGCTGCAAATAGACTGTGGTCAATGGGAATTGCAAATTTTTAGTTTTATAATATAATAGGGCTATTGATGCACTTAGCTGTTATAAAAGTTTTGCTAGAAAAAACATCTCACAATTTAAGGTTTGCTCATTATATTCGCTAATTTCAGCATGAATTTGGGGGGATTTTAATAATCCGACCAAATTAGCCTTTACGACTTCTCGTTTGCTGTTGCAGCAGCTAACACATACGAAGTAATTGTTACTGTAACTGCAAAATCGGAAAGAATAAGTGCAGTGTTATCCGTCGATGGCCTATCAACAGCTTTCAAAAACAAAAGGTTAATTAATGCTGAAATTAGGGTTCGTAGCGACGCACTTCAAGAATGGAAACCTAAACGAACGCTTTAAAACACGACACAGCACGTTTGACTAGGTTTGAGATGATCCCATTCACAGCTGGCATTATTAACCGTTTGCCGAAACCGACTAATTTAGTCAGTGCCCAAACAGACCTTAATCTACAAGATTTTCCACGATCACCTTTACTTGTGGCATCTTCAGACCGTCTCGTCAACTCAATAGAGAGGATATTACACTGCCATCTGAATAAACTCATATTAAATCTACTAAGATTAAAATGCCAAGTCCATTGCATAGTAGATTAGACCCTTAGCAGGGTGGTTGTAAAGTTTCTGCTCCTATTGTTTAGGGCGTTAGCACATTGTTACGTGCATATCCAAAATGATTCTACACAGGGAACCGAAAACTGTACACGTCTACCTGGGTAAACAAGAACGCTGTAAAGTGAAGTTCTGTACCTATAGCCACTCTTATTTTCAACAATGCTGCCCTATCTGATTAGAGTTCATACAAATTTTCCTGGAAAGCTGAAAGCGCCTGGTCCAACGTACTCACTGTCCACCGTCATTTACTAGTTCAACTTCGCAATTGAACCTGATGATAAACTTCGTCTCTGCGTTCAAATCCACATGCAAACTGCAACGGAACAGAAGGATATTCCTTTAAAAATGAGTATCAGTTAACGAATCTGGAGTGGAAATACAATCCTTTTTACGATCGGGGTTTCCACCGAGCACCTAAAGCCACCTCAGAATCATTTCGTAGAGTCACTGAGATATTTTCGCCCATTTTTTTGTAAATCGTCCTTCACTTGAGTGATTTGGCAAATCAATCGAGTTGAATAACATATCCTAAGACTTCCCTTCAAGTTGCAACCCTAATCTAATCTGGCTAAGTTTATTCTTCTTGCTGTGTTCGACATGCTTTCTCTTTAGGTACAATGCAATTTTACTGGGACTTAATTTAACTGGTCCGCAGGGTTTCCGATCCTGAAAAATGGGGTCGGCCGCTGAAACTTGGAGATTTAATTTGAAAGTAGATTGACTCATTAAGAAGCACAGGCAGCTGCATAAGTTGACCGGCAACCGCTAAGTTTGAAAATTTCGATAAATAAAATGTTCAGTGCATTTGGCGTGAAACCTGGTCAGTCTGTAATGTGAATCGTTGACATGTTGAACTTTCCTAGGTACTTCTGATTGCAAAGCCATATTTATTTACCTGGAAGTTATGTCGCTGGCCACGTAGCCGATCAGATTTTCGTGTTGCAATGTGAAACGGTTGAACATGGTTGTCTCACGTACCCAACTGGCTTCATCTCTGCTGGAGAAAATTTTCACTGCCACATTTTCACCCTCGTAAATCCCGCGCCACACTTCTCCAAAACGCCCGGTTCCTAAGGAATCGAATGTGCAACAATCATTCTATCAAAACAATCGATCTATCGGTAAGCAAAACTATCCTGGAGTTGCCGAATGATAAGCTTGTCGTATCATTACCGGTAACCGCAAGCATATCACTTGTCCTTCATTTTCAGTGGGAAAACTCATTCAAAAACTTTGTGATGATCGAGATAGATGCCAAATATACTATGGACCGCGGACACCAATAAGATTTTCTCTCAAGGTAACATTTTGCAGACTTTTTATTTCTGCTTAGTTAAGCATCCTCATATGCAGTTATTCTCCTATACAAAAGCTAGCTACTGACTGTCTTATTTTGCTGCAGTTTACTTCATTTGGTTCAACTGAAATAGTTTGCCACCCTCTGGAAAATCCGAAGGTCAGAAAGGGTCGTAGATCTATTACCGGTCCAAATGATAGTTCCTAGTGAGCTGTGCACCGCATTTCTGCCGTTTCAACTGATAACAACTAATTTCGGGAGTATCAAGGGGTTATTTTGCTTTTCGTACGCATTTCGTTATGCTTCTTGTAAGATAAATGGAGAAAAACGGATCTACATCTTTTTCAGGATGCCTTTCTTGGCCTACTAAATTCCGTAAACAATTACCGTTTCT
>LUCM01005688.1:101086-148501 GCA_008360955.1 Fasciolopsis buskii | reverse complement strand
TTTACAAAATGGCATAAAGATACCGCGGTCTGTTGCAGCCCTGCGCACGCAGTAGTTCTTTGAGACATTGCAAAAGAAATCTGCTTCAACCATCATTTTATGTACGCGATACAGGAAAGCGCAATATTCAAAGTATGTCCAGAAACCGGCTTAAAGAGTTGGAATACGAAACATTCACCACCCGGAAGTAACAGTTACTCCGACGATTGCCTCTTGACAATAAACATCAGTCGAAATCATTGAGTTCAGTGTACTGGTTAAGAATCGACAGCTTCCATTCACGGCACCTTGGCCTTTCATAGTGAATAATTCCTTGCTGCTCACATTCATCACCACATTAAAACACTTGGCCGCCTTTGGTTTCCCGGGAAAAAATATTGATCGATGTTTCCTCCAACCCTGCTGGCTTTTGAGGTCGTTAGATTTGAACATTTCGTGATCGCTCGAAGCCAATCGATTCTTCGTTGTTTACCTTCAGTTAGCCGAATTAGGCCATAGTTACATTGAAATCAATTACACGAACCTAAATTACCCTGGGGTTCAGCAGTCCTAACAGGAGCAAAAACAAATAGTAACAGTAACGACAGCAAACATACTAGTTAAATCCTCTAATCAAGCTAAGGTGTTTTTTCCAAATAGGACGGAGTAACCTCGAATTTAAATACCGCGGAAAGTAGGTGAAAGCAGATGGATATTACGACTGGATTTGCTTGTTGTGGTGATCACCAGAATTTGAATCGTGATGAATTTGCAGCCCACATACCACAAAGGAATGAGGGACAGGATGTTATTTTCTCACAGCAGATTTCCTTGGTGACTGCCTGCAACGGTGACAAGCTGCGTCCGATTGGACGGTGCTATACTGAGAAAATCAACTTCTTTCGACCTGTTCATCGGCTGGATCTCTGTTGTAATGAATTGTTTTAGTTACCATAATACATTTTAGTTTCACAAATACACTACTATGGATTCCTTTTATGGTCACAAAAAATAATAAAAGCACAAGTTTACCAGTTCAAATTATGGTCGTCCACTGTTCGTTCGACAACCAGTTCACTAGCTGCACTCATGAGGCAATTTTTGCTGACTTCTACCTAGTGCGTCGACCGGATCACACTTCCTTGATTGAAGTCGACGTTCGTAAAATCGATCACTTACCGGTTATATGGATTATCTACCGGTACATTTCATCTGCCACAACTACTGAGCAGGCCCGACTGGACTTGAGAACTGCAGAGAAGCATCTGAAATACCCAGCGTGACTAACGGATGGCGATGAATTTAGGGTAAACATATGCATTTTTCACATAATAAGCATCAAATTTTTAATCAGCTAACTTGTTGAAGAAGTTTAATATCGCAAGACAAAGTTGTTGACAGAACACAAAATGTGCCCAGATTGTGACCAACCCGGGCGGTCTCACACTTGCATTGTAAACTGGTTTTGAAATAATCATAATTTATGCTTGCCCTCTGAATAAAGTTTGAACAATGAATTCTTGGGCGGACGGGGGTGAAATGAATCGAAAAAAGAGAAATCAGTAGTCCCACCACATGTCGTTGCCATTTCCAGAGCGCATTCAGCAAGACCTAACAATTCAGGTTACGAAAACAAAAACGAAATCCGCTAATACCACGATGTCATGAATGGAAGAGCACTTGAAGTTGTAAATCCGGTTGGCGGAATCTAAAATCTCGTTCCAGATTATCTACAAAATTAAAAACCTTAGGTAATTGTATCCTCCGTGAAGATGACAATTTTGTGATGGTAGCTGATATTTCCACAACTTCATTCAGGTCTGGATGATTGTCGTTTACTAGTCTGATGAGCAGCTGATTTAAAATATGGTATCACTGTAAACTAAATACCAGATGAGCTGCACTGAGATGATAGCAGATTTGCCAAGCATAACCTCGCAATGATGTACTTAATTTCTAGATTACCTTAAGAATGGAATGTTCATGTTAGGGTTGCAATACATAGTTCTCGGTATTTCAATCCCAAAACAAGTTAGTATCCTACTGAAAATTAGAAAACCTAACCAAATTGTACAGGATGCAGCTTTGATCTCTGGTTATGGCTGACTGCTTCCACTCTATTTAGGTTATTTTTCTGTCAGAAATACAAATACTACTGCGTATACTTCAAAACCCTACTTTGGATTGTTTTATTGACTGTTTTATTATAAAAATGTACCCACCAACGAATTATAGATCGTCTGCTGCTATTAACCACTTCCGTGTACATTCATCGGTTCACATTCGCCTATGTTGCCGGTTACGTCGGTCGTACCAGATGGCAGGTGATCAAAAAGGTTTAAGAACGTAAATCTGCGTGGTTGAGGAAGGTGATAGAGAAAGCTGTGCACGACTTCATAATGCCACAGGCTGCCAACAAGGGACACTTAGTAGAGGTTGGTAACTCACAAAGTGCTATCTATTGCGCTACTGTCAGTCTCTCGAATCACGCGCGAAATGTCATTTTGTATACTGCTCATACAGTGGTCGTACGGATCCACCATTAGGATTTCTGCATGCAAAATGATTTCTCCACAACCTCAAGCTCTCGTGGCCTGAAGGTGTAAGATAAACAAATCCGACAGGAGCACTTTAATTAGTATAACAACGATGAGGTTTCACCGACAAACGAACGGGTATTTATCCTACACTAATGAATACCTCTCTGGCACTCATTAATTAGACGAAACCACATGAACTTGTCAGTTTTGGTTAGCCTTTTGGTTTGTGATAAAGCATAGGTTTGATATAAATTGTTGAAAAGTATTTTTCATTTGACCAGTCTTTTCAGTGACTGAATGGAATTTTCGAAGCAATAATAAATGATTGACGAATTAATTCTCATGTATAATAGTGCATGACAGAAGAGAATGAAGCAAACATGTCTGTCGGTTTTAAAGCCCAATATACGGATCGCTTGATCAAGTGAGTCGGATTTCATGTTTGGACCGATTAAAAAATGCCCAGGGAAATCAGAGCAAGGGTTACTACACTACTCTATCCTGTTTTGATTCTGGTGATTGTTATTTGTATACCTGTAATCAAATTTGCAAATATTCTGTGGAACAGCACCAAAATGTTTGTGCATTTACGCCTTGCTCGCTCGCAGTTCAACAGTTTTAACCAAGAGCAGATGGTAGCTGTTTGTACGTCTATGTTAAGGGTTGACTTAGCTTTCATTTGCCGATATTCATTAGAGATTTTTACTTGGGATACCGCACCTCGTTATTTTGACCAAGATGATTTTATCGCTTCTGTGCAACTTAATCGAGAATGACGAATGCCTCACACCTTCATTTTCCTTCGCATTCACATAAAGATCAGTGGAATTTGATCAGATTATGAGTGATCATCAATCAGTCAGCCGAGGTCCCGCATTAGTTATAGACTAAGCTGTCGTTTTCAAAAAGCATAAAATTCCCAGACAAGGCCAAATTAAGTCTATACATGTAACCTGCTTTGGGAGATTCTGAAAAGAGTGGAGAATGTCTGAGATGGTAAATTGAGAGTGAAAATTTTAAAGAACCAATTCACGACGTGATGTCACCACTCTACTCACCATTAAGAAACCATGGAAGAAATGTAGAGCCGTTTCATCCTTATTGGGAATCATCAGCAGGGTATATTCACCGCGCCCGAACTGGGACGCGAGCCCAGGATGAACGATTTTCAGTGGAACAACTTAGTAATTACGCTGCCAGGCAGGACCTTAACGGTTTGTTGAACTTCACCACATGATGTTGCACCTATCCATTACCGAGATTTTTGAAGTAAATTTTTTTCAAGAGCATAAGTAACATGAATGCAGGCAGTCTGTGAATAATTATTGTTTCGGCATAAAAACAAGAGAATAACGACGGATCTAGAGTGTGACTGCCAAAAAAATTCCGCCCTCAGGAAATTAACCTTTACCATTTTAAAATCCACATCAGACGATCTTGTGATCAAAGGTTGCCTACACGATGAATGCAATATTGTAATTTTTGGGAAAGTGAACAGACTGGTGTTCAAGTGAACCCGAAATATTAATATTTACGTGTATTCTATATTTGATATCCACTTCGGAGACAAAGTCAAACTGCAGTCAGTTTACAGGCGTGTGCCCGAACTATTTACCACTGGTGATAACGTGTAGATAAAGAGTTGAAATCCTGTTTGCAAATGTGAGCTAACCGGTACCACACCACTAAGGAAGCCGAAAATTAGTTTGATCATAAACTCTTAGCACTTTATTTTATCGATGCTACGACGTCCTCTGAAAAAGGCATGCATCAGCCGATAGGCCAGAAGAATCCACTTTCTTCTAAATAAAACTATCTGATGAAATCGTGGTCTATGATTAATTGGAAGCATTCGAAAATGCGCGATGACAATCCGCATGAGTTCTGTGGCTGCATTGTACGTTGTTAGCTACTGAGGTAGAAGGGATCGGCTGTAGGATAACTTTAACTTATAATATGCAAAAACAAAAGTCCACGTATTGACCGCTTGATCCTGGTCAGTGCATATAAATTAAATCCGGTTTTCCCCATTTTTACTAACCATCAGTTTGCGCCGCGGTGTATTCCTTTTACTTCATCGCTTAACTGGTTTTTGAACAGTTGATTCTGGCTAATGGATTAGTTTTCTCACCGTATATTGACTTCTGTTGTGCTACTGTCGAAATGAAGAATTTTTGCTTTGCTCGTTGAACTCTGTTTTACTCCCACGAAGGACAAGGATCCTGGGGAGTCGCGCAAAGTGGACGATTCGTAATACCCAATAAGACAGATGACTTAGCTAGAGACCCTTTTAATTTACATCTAGTGATATTTCTGCACTCGACAAACTACTAGGGGTTACTGTGTCCTGATGATGTGTTTTGTTCTGACCTGTCAAAACTCCCCTTTGTTTCCTTTGGTCCTATTTGGATCCAGTGACATTGAGTCTGAAAGACTATTAGGCATGAATAAAAAGTTACTATATATGCAGAGTCATTGGTTACATCACAGCAATCAGTCTCGGCTGTACTGCATACTTTTACAGTACGTAATTTTCCAGGATTGCTACTAATAAATTCAGACTGGGTGACGAATCACGCGAAGGGAAACATTTCTTGACGACCTCATGCATCAGTCGCTTCGTTTACCGGCAGTAAGATGAAAAGCTAATTTTTCTGTCAAACTGAGAACAAATCGCTTTCCACGTTTGATATTATACTACTCATATTTTGCAGTTTAAGATGGCTTGCTGCTTCTGGCCATGTGAGCAGAAAGTTTAGTTTGGTAATAGTACGCATAACTTTAAGGTTCCTGGAAAAAACATTTAGTTTTAATTTCAAATCAAATTTGTTATTCAGCCTTATATTACAGCAACCAAAAAAATTCCGTTTCCACGAAAAGGACCATGAAATTTATCAATCTGTCACTGGACGACGGAGTGTGAAACGTTAATTTCGCCTAGTTACATTCCGAATGAATTTTGCACACAGGGCCGTTTTCCATATCCATGACGTGTCGTCCCAGTTACAATCAGTATGAAATCAAAAAATGAATTCGTCTGATGATTTTCGTAAAAAATTTCTGTCGCTCTCAAACAGTGTTTTTTTCACGTAAATTTGTTTTTCCATACTCAGTATTCGATGCCACGGCTGCAGTGAATGTAAATCCCAGTTGCATATGCTTAGGTTGGATTGTCATGTCTATGAAAACAAAAACATCGACTAAAATTGAAGTCACCCTATTCTAACGTCTTGCTCCGTTAATTAGTGAAAATTCATTTTTTTCCAAAGTGACAGTTGCCAAACAATAGCTATCAGGAGGGCAAGTTGATCTTCAGTGAAATGATTCGAGCAGTAAAACACGTGGCGCATGAATGCAACAATTCTGGATACATCATGACATCAGCAATCACCGTTGTATCTATTGATGGATTCTGGTGTGTTCGACAGAATTGAAAACAATGCAGAAACCCACCGTAGGAAGACTAATCAAGTATGTTAACTCTTCATGATGGGAAATGTCAAATGTTGTCTCCCCAAATTATAGAAAGGTGCTTAATACTTACCTGTCTCTTACCATTTCTAGTTTTATCGTTCCAGAAGCACTATTATCAGCAACATTTGTAAAATCCTTTTTGCTTTCTAATCTGAAATTAGTCTGCTTTTGCTTCTTTCATCTCTATCATTGTTTTCGTCCTGGATGACAATCTTTACCAGCCTTCTTGAACTCCACTCACTGCATTAGGGATTTATTCCATTCAATCGCCCTCAAGACTGCAAATCTTGGCAGAGTTCTCTCTAGCCAATCCAATAGTTTCTCCTTAGGATTTCATCCTGCTATCGCTGTCCCATCTTTTGGAGCCCAGCGCTCTCATTACATCTAAATCGATAAGGTTTCGTCTACAAAAACTGCTTTCCGTAAACGTTTTGCTTTCCAGCTGTCCTGCTGATTAATTCTGCTTTGTGCAACCCGATGGGAATTTCTGTTTTCAGTTTGTTTATTTTTGCCTTCTGTTTGCCCTTTGAAGATGTTTTACGCATAATGAGAGGGTGACATCCTTCCGTATGAAATAACTGCACTGAATGAATAAACAAATATTCAACTTTGGCAGCAACGAAGCCGCTCAACTCATGAAAACCGAGGTCGAACTTGCGGACTCTGTAATCTTCTGCTGAATTTCTGATCCTTTAAAATTCGAAACGCTTATAAAAGGGGATTCATTGTTGCCGGAAAGAGAGACAATTTGTTTGTTCATTAAACATCGATCTCAACAGTGTTGCATTCGGAAAACAGGCCACATGTATTCCTTCACCACCAAGCTCCATTGATTATTTCGACAAAGAACTTTGAGGGTTTCAGATTGCTTGAAGCCACGAAGGTTGCAGCCAAGGCTAGACCAGACGCTTTATTTAGATGTATCCGTAAAGTTAGTGTCCATATTCCGTCAGAAGTCACAGGCTGCGTCATTAAAACGTTGAATTCATGTTTCATTGCCGCTTACTGAAAAGCAATAAGAATTCTCCCTTTTTACCACGAAGACACCCTCCACCGTTTCTGTCAGAAATGATCCATCCTGCTGCACTGATCTCAGCCTTTTTGACGTTCCCTGAGTTGTCATAATTTCTGATCTTTTAAAGCACACGTTGACTACCAGATTGTTTCCAGTTCATCTACAAACCTTACAGAAGCATCGTATTTAATGCAGTCCATTTTTAAGTCATTAAACAATGCTGAACGGTCGGTTAGATGCGTTCGTGGCTGCCGTTAGATCCATCTTCAGGTCACCCTTGTCTTGAAAGTATCATTTCTGTTGTTCGTTTACTTTGTCTGCAGGGCTTAGTAACTATTTCAATGAACGCATCCACAACATGAAATATGGGTGGAAATTATCGATTTTTTTGAAAAACAACTACTCTTCAGTGTCCCGTTGCTTACCTTTCACACTCCAAAGTTCGCGCACAAAGTCCACATCTGCCGATGAACCATGCATTCAGGAGGCACTAGTATAGAATCTCGCTCACAAAGTGGCCTTTCACTTAATCCATCAAGTATTCTTAACGTCCCATTCTCATTTTTTGCTTCGTTTCCCCTGTACACCTCCTAATGCTCTTTTTCCTAGAATTTAGTCTGTTAGGTACCTTTAGGTCTCACTCCACTCTAATCTCGACTGGAATTTGAGCGTTAGTGACTGTGTTCAATCTACCGTATCTTTTCCAGTCCGAAAGTTCAGACAGTTGCGAGTTGCGTCTAACGTAATTTCTGCTCTTGTTTATCAGTGCCCTTTGACAATGCCTCGTTGTCAACGGGAGCTCAGCAGTATATGGCCCAGGGTTTCGGTCGACATAACAACCAACGTCATTGACTGCAACAACTAGTTAGGGATAACCTCTGAAATCTGCTGCGGTAGGTCCACCAGTGTGACAGATCAACTGCTACTACAACCGCATATGGACTAGTATATGACATGAAAGACGGAGTTATTCAGAGGATTACGTTCACGGTTGTCTAAATCAACACTTCTGATTGCATAGAGTAACAGGAAATGTACTGCATGCAAAGACTGTCCTAAAACAGACGTGAATTTTCGTTTGAGGTCCTTAAGAAAATAGTCGCTTTTGAATCACTCCTTAGGGAACACCGAAGTTCCTGGTGCTAATAGGACCGGTTTACACCGCGATTTGTCTCAGCTGTGAGCTCCCACAAGCCTTTTTGGACTATCTGTTTGTTACAGTATTTCTAGAATAAATTGCTCTTCATCTTCGAGCGTAGCTGTTGAAGAGATATTTTTGACTCAATGTAATAGGGTCTTTACGAGGACTAGGCTGTGTGATTTGAAAGCTAAACTTGCAAAATAAAGATGCCGATTGCTACATTAAACTTTGTTTTAGATGGATGTTTGTAGTCTCACTCAAATTTCCTCATGTTATTTTTATCTAAAGAATTAAACCAGTCGTTCATTTCTTCCTCAAATGAAACAAACAGATATGGATGTATGAAAGGTTGTGGCTCTTTAAGATCATGAACATATTTAACATACTCTTATTTACAAACGAGGAACACACTATTATAAAATAAACTTGGTCAGGATACTATCGATAAATTACCTGAAAATGTGTTTCATTTTCCCGGTCCGAACGAATAGACTTAATTCTTCGAAAACACCGATGCAGAAAACTGCTCAAAGGGAACGACTTAAGGGAGAACAAATGGCAAAATGGCACAAGTACAATTCTAATCAATCCATAACTCAGGGCTAAAATGCCTTGGAAAAAAGTGATTCTTAAAAATTTCTTGTAAAATAGAAGATTTCCTTATCCGAGGCTCGTGCGTAAGTCCGGCAATGGAACGGAATCAAGCCGGAAAATTTTCCTTGCAGGACAAAAGATCTAATTTCACACCAGTATTATAAATCGTCGGAAAAATATACCTATCTCTGAAGGGCATGAGTTTTTCACTCGGTAGTAAACTTGGATCCTCGTCCCAAATCGGTACACATAAAGTTCTATCACATTTCTTGTTGGGTGTTGAATTATCTATGTTCGCTAATAGGATCCATTGTTCAGCTTGAAATTCGAATAGCCGAGCACCAAAATCATAATTAAAATCGCTCTTGCTCAGTTTTTTATCGTGTACTCAGGTTCCTTAACCTTTTAGAATTTACGGTCACTTTCCCAATGATTTTGGAGTCAATACAGTGATTCCAGTTTGACGTCAAATGAACAAGTTTTAAAACCAACGTGAAAACTTGTCCTGTCCGTGTTGATTTTACAACATGCAGTTACTCAACGCCGCCGTGTTCCCCGCGTCATCTGACCAAAGAAATTGGCATTACCGATGTCCTCCTAAACGCGTGTGCACAACATCCGTAGGGTCCAAACTGTCGCGTTTTAAAATTATTCTCATTCCAGTACATATGTTTAATAACCTCATAGTGCCACAGTATACAACAACATTGTACTAGCCAGAGACATACAGGAGAACTACCAGTGTGAACTTTTCCACGTATTCGGGTTTAGCAAATTCTGATAGCCAAAATTTATTCATTCCTTTATTGACAACGGTAATAAAGGTGCATTTGTAACCTGTCCTCCTAGTCTATGCACCATTTCAAAGTTTATGTTACGTGAACCACCTCGGTCCTGCTCAAGTTAATGCAGTTGGTCATCGACTTCGGGCTAGTCGTATTCGATTTCAATGAGCACCTACGGACCCATTGATCATAATCGGCCAGTAGGATGAATCCCTCACTTTTTTGAGGGCTTGGAAGCACTGTGTAGGTGTTTCATCCTTGTTAGGAATCATCAGCGGTGCACATTCACTGCGCCCGAACTGGGGCGCAAACCCGAGTGGAACACCTTAGTAATTAGGCTGCCGGGCAGGCTCTCAGTGGTTTGTTGAACTTCACCACATGATGTCGCACCTATCCTTTGTTATTAAGTGACTAGTTTTGGTTTTCTGAGCTGTAAGTGTGTTACTATCCCGAACAGTGATTATCACCATCATTGCAAACCCAAATGCAGCTTGCGTTAGGCCAGTTGCATTCATTCACTTAGCACTTGTTTAACTTGAATGTACCGGCACAGCACTTACAAAATGGCGAGCACACTTACGTGCTTTAATAAGGTAAAGGTTGTAACACGTTCTATCACCATGCCAGTTAAATTATTACACCAATGCTTTGTCAAAATTCTCGGTATTCATTAGGCAATCATTCTCGAATCTAAATCCTTTATTCAGTTAGCGAATTTTCATCACCACTGTTCCAATACTCGAGCAAATTGATCCTGACTGTCCTGCAAATGAATTCATCCAACCATTTTGATCTCAATCCTATGAAACTAACTGCGCGAGTGATACTCAGTTCCCCGAAATTGTCTGGTAAATTTCCATTAAATCCTTTCCAATTACTCAAGCTCATTTTTTCCTGTTTAATTCATCTTAACAATAAATTCGTCATCAGTGTTTCTAATGATCGTCTACTTCTGAACTCCTCTTCTAATCATTTTTGTAGCTCAAAATAAAATTCTACAAGTCTTCAAAACAGCATTGGGATGATTTTCTGGCTACTGATTTTGTCGCTTAAAAAGCAAACTAGTTTCGGGTAAATTTTTCAACTTCTGAGTTCTCCAAACCACCGCATCATCATGCTCTTAATTCCTCAACCATATTTGCCACATGCGCAGGGTTACTAATCTAGTATGGCGTATAATCCGTGTTGTACCAAATATCGGAGTCATTAATAATCGTGTTTTCCACTTTCGAAGCATTTCATCGCCTCCAACATATTGGGGATTTTAACTATCTGAAAAGTTCCACAGACTTCATTGAGGGTAATGTGGCAATATGGTAAAAGTAACATATCCGCTATGGATCCTCAAACCAGTAACTGCCAAAACCTTAGTTATGGGACCTTTCAGGAAAGCCAAGAATCTCGTAATAAAAGGAAACCTAGCCAATGTCCAAGAGTTATCGGCTTCCTTCGAAAACACTCATAATTGAATAAGGCGAAATTTGTCACACTTGAGCCCCAAAATTATGATTTTAACCGCCATGTTGGCGCAAACTTACGAGGGCACACGGATTTTCGATACAAGAAACGTCCAATGTGTCATGAATTTTTGAGGCTTTCCCAACAAAGTTCGGGCTCTAGTCCAGCAGCATGTTGATGTCTGACAACTGTTTGACTCCTAGAAGACCTATGATTAGACTAAATGAAATCCAGCTTAGGAGTTCGGCATTTTTGTCACTTCGAATGATCGCCTTCAGAATGTTTAGACCAGTCGGATCTCAGTCGCCTTTCCAGGAACCATTTTCTCTACATGCCAAATGCTGTCTGACAGATGTTCTTGAACCTTCGTTACTGTTAACCGCATTCAGTCCACCTGTCTAATGGCTTAACAGGGTTTGATCTCTGTTGTTTGACTAAGATTCTTGGGAGCTAAGGTGAAAGTAAGCCATGCGATAGAAACCAAAGTGATGCAAGATGGATCCAGAGACACGCTGGACTTTAAGCTCAAAAGCTCACGCCAGCATTTACTAGGTCCTCAATTCTTAAGGTAAAAAGGGAACTCCAAAGACCGCTATACGGATGATCGCGAAGAACCGTGAGAGGAGGACTGCTTGAATGGCCTGACGTTACCGAGGACTGAACTTTGAATGCCCCGTAAATTTTTCCCCCTTTGCTTCTGTGCCTGAGGAGGAAAAGCACATTGTTGATCCTGCTTTCCCCTAACTTTTATCTTTATTTGGGTGTGATCTTAGGTGCACTAAAAATTGGATCAGAGTTTTTAGAAATGGGGTCCTCCTTTGTGCACATTATATACGGCGACAAAGATATTGCCCAATTCACTAAGTTTGCTGACTGTGAGGAATATGATTGTCTCCCACTGGCATTCGACCAAATATTCGGAGGAACCAATGAGGAATGGTGGCCTGTTCCGTAGTTTGCAGTGAATCACATGGAAACGTTTGGTCTTTAGAGATGAATTTTGTGAGGATCAAGCAGATGAGAGGCCGGAGGTCTCAGTGGGTATGGGAAAATTTCAGCAAAACGTATTATAATAAAGCAACCAGTAGTTGGTTGATTATCTTGTAGAAAACGAGCAAATTAAGATTAAATCGGTGGAGCCACAGCAGATGCGGTTGGAAAGATTAGCAAAGACCATCAGGAGGGAAAAGAGTGCATACATCTGGTGGTTGTTTGATAAATGAACGCTGAATATTTTTAATGGCGACTATAGCCGAGACTGTCATGCTGAAAGTAATGAGTGCCAATTTCCAGGAGCGGCACAACGAGAGATATGTAGGCTAGAAGCCTGCTATATTTTGGGTTTAGACAGCGACATAGTAGACCATCTGCTCATTTGGCCTCTGATGCCTTCTGCGAAGCTTGTATGGAGAAATTAAAATAAGAGTTGTGCAAACCATGGCATTTTACCGAGAATTTGATGGGGATTATGTGGCTGTCCAAGAGCAAGCTGTCAAGAGATAGTAAACATGAACGGAAGTATAGTGCTTTCGACGGCAGAAAGTTGTGCCCATCAAGACGAACACCAACAGTTAAGGGAATTCAGGTCACACATCACTTAATGGACTAAGAGATGCAGACCTGGGTCATCAAATATATAGTACCGCGATGCCGTCGGCGAAGAGGAATGGGATGCCGTGGCTTTCTGAGGCAAGTGTATCGTCAATATGCATTAAAAATAGCAAGCGTCCTAGAACTTCACCTTGAATGGCGCCGCTGGCTATCGTTTGGGAAGCTGATAGAAGATCACCGATCCAAACTATCCGGGAGCGGCCCGCCTAGTTGCGACGATAACGAGGATAAAATGGGACCAGTGATCTCAAATGATCGAAATTTGGAGATAAAATGAGTATGGAGCGCGCGATCAAGAGTCTTCATCATATCCCCTTTGAATGTGATGGCTGACCTACCGTTGCCGGGGGGCGAAGTAAAACTACTAATAAGGTCAAACTTTCAGTTGATGCGTGATATCAGCTTAATAAGTCTATGTCGATTGTTGTGAAGCAAATATGTGGACAGACGAGATTCTTCTATATGAAGTTACTGTGTAGTTTCTATGATCTTGCGGACTATGGATGTGTGGCTGGTCGGACGATGGTTTTCAGGTCGTGGTCGGAACCCTTCTTTGTAATTAGAAAAATAATGGTGACTGCTTTCCATTGAATGGAGACCGCCTTATTTTCCATTGGTAGGGGAACAGTTTTAAAAGAACGAGGATGGCGGGGTAATGCCATCGGGCCAGATGCCGCGGGAGCTTCTTATTGGGGCGGTCAGTTTACCAGTGGAATCCTTAGAAAATGCAATTACGGAAAGTGTGGCGGTTATGCGCGGTTGGGGTGAGGGAACGGATGGTCTAAAGTAAAACAAAGAAGATAAGGGAATGCCAGACACTTCTGAGAGGTCTTTTTCGATGTCCGCTTTTAGCATCCCGGAAGCCGTGAATTTAGGCAGCCCCTCAGGATTGTGCACGGACCTCGCCTGGTGTGGTTTGGCACGGTTTCTGGTAATTTGGTCGGTGGAGCGCATTAAGTTGTTGAATTAATACGTGATTTTCTTGGTTGGTCTAAGAGCTATATTTGTCCGGTGGGCAGGCGAAACTTGTTTTGAAGTGCAATGATTTTGCACTCCACGGCTATAAGCAGATGATGTTCGGACCTGGAGTACTGACTACCAGCCAAGGTGGGGTATGGAGGCAGGAAAAAGGGATTTTATACAAGCAATTAGCCTTTAGTTTGGTGTTCAGGCTAAGAAAGGACTGGTTCCAGTTTAGAACCCAAAGTGTGATCAGGATTGATGGACAGTTGGTCGGAGGTTGGTACCTGAGTGCGGTTTTGACTCGAGGCTGGATGTTTGGGTAGCACAGCGCCGAGTAGTACTAGTCACTACCCATGAAGTTTTCTGAGGCAATAGTAATGAATTCGGCGATACCGATGGCGAATAACAAGAGCAGAATCTTTGTACCCCGCGTAGGTTTCCTAATATTGTGGAAGCATCTGCAAACCAAGCTTCGTCCACCATGACATCAGTCAGTGGCAAGGTCTGTTCCGGAATATTTTCGCTACTTGTATTAAATGCACCGTCCATGCTAGGGAAAATTCGATGCATACATTTTCTCACGCTTTCGTCAAACTTCGACTCCAGACTAATCACCCAGACGTGACAACGCCATGACAATTCCCGACTATAAACCATCAGGGGAAGTCGTGAAACCCAGCGTGGACGTGACTGCCTTGTCTGCGTCGGCGAATTTATGCCAAATAGTTTGTGTCAGGATACCCTACCTATCACCATCTAAGGTGCCATTTGGGTCAGAATTGATATGGCTGACGGAATTCCTCTTGTTGAATGCATCAGTCACTCACTAATTCTTGCCAAAGTGACTTTTTGATGATAACCGAACCAATGACTACCGCTTCTGACCTACCAGGTTCCAAGCGGGTCGAGGGAGATTTCTGTGCACCTGGCGCATGCTGGTCCACGCTTTCCGCTCCCAATTATTTGTCCTCTTTCCTTGAAATTACTAATCGTGGTCGTTGGATCCAACAAAGAACCACAATGTTTTGGGCGTGATATTTACGATAGGCCTAATACACGTTCAAATGCCCATGGAGGATAGTTTACCTGGCTGTTCATTTACATTGCCTCCCCTGAATACACACCCCTCACCTAATCCAAGCCATATTTAAAATGTGAATGGAGTCGTCTACCCATTCCAGTTCGCAACTTCAATCTGGATTCATTTTTCTAAGGCCGGAACGCAAGCGGCCGTCGACCAGTTATGCCCCAACCAGCACAAGTGCCTCAATATTACTATTCCTCCCGACAATCTGAACATGCCTCTCAAAAGAACTTATTGTAACCGAATAAGCTGTAAGCTTGCCAATCTCCGTCTGGCCGTTTTCAGGACTAGAAATTTTTCTTCGTTTCTGCAAATGAAACGACCAAATAAAACTTTAAAGTCGGTACTGGACCACAGAAGCAAACAGCAAGAGCTGCAAGCAGAATCCAAACACAATACTGGAAAAACTGCCTAAACCTAGAGCCACCACTTCCGGACCCTCTGCCACTTAAGTGCCGCATATCATTCACAACGACGTTTATGTAAGCATCCCAAAAGAGATTGCGGAGGCTTTCGGAAAATACTTTGCACCTGCTTTGGTAAACGGCAGCAATCCTGCTACCCTGGGCCGACCTCGCCTGAATACATAGTGGTACTCAATAACTGTATTTCTTCCTAAGGACGAGGCTCAGCTGTTGGTAAAGATCAAAATTGGCTACTAACCCGGACCTGATTAACTATCTTCGGTCGCCTTCTCACTTGGTGGGAGCGATATCTCAATTTTGTCGGCAAAAATCCATCCAGTGCCGCACCTTCCATCTTAGTGGAAGACCTCTGTGATTGTCCCCGTTCACAAAAATGGCGCACACCGGGACCGTGCACACTAAAGCCTAATTAACCAGACCTCTATAGTCTTCAGAATTATGAGGCATTTAAGCAAGGATAGCCTTGTCGCCTATCGACTGGAACATGAATTTATTAACACTGACCAGTTTGGCTTTCTTCGCAAAACATCCCGCGCTGCTTGCAAGAGTGACTGTCTGAAAGCTATCTCTAAGACCCTGAGCACTGTAAGGTCAGTTATATTAATCTATATACACATGACGACAGCTTTCGATAGAGTTTCCCACCCTAGGTTGCTAAATAAAATTGCATCCCAAAGTATTGTTTGTCTAATCCTATCGTGATTTTTATCATATCTGTCCTCTAGAAACCAGGTAGTTCAAGTAAATGGATTCATATCTAAACCTAGATTAGTGACCGGCGGTGCAATCCTAAGTAACATTCTGGGCCCCATGCTCTTTCCGTTGTACGTAAACGATATCTTTGATGTTATTCGAAACGGCACCCCTTTTTCTTCCGTGAAGATGTCAGAATTGCCTAAGCCCTCCGCCATGGAGCCACCGTAAGAGATATATCGCAATACTTAAAGCCTCAGTTCCTGGGCAAGCGACTGGATGATGGAATTCTCCTCTGAAAAGAGCAGCATCATGGAGTGCAAATGCTTTATACCCCAGGAGAACTCAAACTTCGTATTCAACTCATCGCTGCTAACAACCAAGTTCGCAGCCTGTGTCTAAAATATTCTTGTACCTTAAACTACTCGAAGCATACTTTCACACAAGTTGCGAAAACAAATGATTTAGTTGGACTGCTCCACAAAACTGTGAAGTTGAATGAAAGCAAACCACACTCTTTTAGAAAGCACGACAGACCCATTCTGGAGTGTTGCTCACCGGTCTGTTCAAACATCAGGCAGTGCGACAAAGTAGCAATTGAAATGTTCCACTGTGCACCTACGAAGCAGTCGATCGGCTGCTATGTGAGCATAAATTACGTGGAGCGATGTGAGTTGCTGAAGTTAGACCCCCCGTGTCTCCGACGCACGAGAGCAAACCTAGTGCTGTTTAACAATATTATTATGTGAAAAACTGCGTCTCCACACCTCGTGTAAGGAACCCACTACCACACTTTCCGAATCGCAGAGTCCATTATTATTCTCTCGGTAGCAGAAACATCCACTGGAGTCGAATTGTATATTGTTAAATACTCGACATTATGAACCAAACTACTACGAAAGTTGCGCACTTTATCACCATCATCTAACTCGTTTAAAAACAAAGTACGAAGATTGATAAATGTACCTCTTCTTATTAATCTGTAACACCCACACCCAGCTAATGACCGAGTATATTAAACTGAAATAGTTTTTGAGAACAAGTCAATGGGACCGTTTCGTTCATAGTGGAAAATGAAACAAGGCTTCTTACTCATATCGCCGCATGAACGTCCGGGGCTAGTTCAAAATCTAGAATTCTCTCATTCGCGCTTCTCAGCGATATCCCTTCTCCGTTTTTGGGCAGTTGGAATTACTATCTTCTCCCTAACCATAGTTCTAATTGCAGCTTCTTATGTTGTCTCATAGCACTTATTCTATGCTGATTTTGCTTTTCGTCATTTTCGTAAAAAATCATATGACATACCACTCTCGTCTCTCACTTCTAACTAAAAACTTAGCACCGTAACTACCTCATGCCACATGCATACTTGTAGTCCCAAGTCGGACACACCTCGCTCTCCTTTAATCTTCACAAATTATTCCTATCGTTCAGTAATCTACCTCCATACCTATAAACCTTATTATTTTAACTGTGTATGTGGGTGCTCATCTACGGCTCTCTGCCTTCTACTCCCCTAACCAGGTCCAACACCGCCGCCGGAAGGGTGTCATTTGCTTACCCGGCCACCATCTCCGAATATCAGTTTCCACTATCATCACATTTTACTGTTCACCGTTGCCTCTCCCTAAGCAAATGATGATATTTTATATTTATCGATTTGTGAGAGGCATACGCAATGCGAGATCAAAATTTTCACGGATGGTGCGGAGGAAACTTGAATAATAGAAACCAGAAGGGATACTGCGATAAATGCTACTTTAGATTACTCGGACAACACGATAAGAATCTGCAAAGCAGTACGCAACGGACAAGTATGCGAGACAAAATTCGAAACTGTGCAAACTGTTTTCAAGATTGTACATAATTTTCTGGAATTTTTCGTAATCAACGCAGTACAAGTCATTTCGTGTTTAAGTGCACCAAATATGCGTGTCACTAGCGCAGCATTTGATAGGAGCCCAACGGTGGATGGATATGGCCGGGGAGCAAACGCCAAGAGAGTTACTCGATGGATAAAAGAGCTAGGTGAGATGTTCATTAGTAGGGATATGATAATAGGATGAAAATTAGTCAAAACTGAGAGAAACGCTATGCAAGGTGAATAAGAATGTCGCATTTGAGAGCAATAAAGGGCCCATAAAATGCTGAAGAAAGCGGAAAAACAGTATCAAACCCGCTGAACAATCTGGAGAACATGATTTTGTGAAACGTTTTGCAGTGAGAAAAGATGAAAATCTCATTACTACCGAATTCATCCCTATGAGGCTGTCGGCAAACTGGGCTGAGCGGTGCAATGGAAGAAACATTTGTGTAGGGTACAAAGTGCATTTAAATTGACCAGTCAAGGATATCCTCTAAGCTGTCATTTCCTGTTGCCGCGGTTTTGGATCTTACGTGCGGGGAATTTAAAGGTGCGCACAAGGCATTCCAGCGGCAACAGTAACTGTTTTTGACCATTCTTGGAGATCTGCCTGATTTGGAGCATCCCAGGGGACCGGCGACGCGGTTTCGATTGAACTGGCCAGTAATCGAGCCTCAGATCTGTTCAGCAATGTCCTAGCAGGAGCGCGAGGATAAGAGATTTGGAGTTACCCTTACGGAGGCGAAACCGGTAACAGCGCGTATAGCCAGGGTGCGGGATCTGAAACATAATGTAGAACCGCAGTCTGGCTTGGGTGCCAGCTTGTGGTTATGGCTATTATTGAACAGTGGAGAAATAGAGATATAAACCGAACTAAGGTTGGCAAATAATACAGAATCTATGTGCCGGGGTGACCAGGTAGTACTGGGACCAGGCTACCATTGTGACGAAAGTAATTCAGCTGCAAACCGTTGGTTACCACTCCAGATTACTAAGTTGATCTCCTGCCAGTTCTCATGGTCAGCGTGCTCTACGCTGTCAACCAAATGCAGAGATTAAAACTGCAAGTGGCGAATTGTGAAGGCTGATGTGTTGAGAATGCAGGTGAACGTTGGACTACGGCATAGCGTAGTCTATTTATGCTGATTAATTTAATCACAGTATTAATAATAGTGTATTACTGGAAAACGCGGAGCGTCTGGACAGTGAAAAAATGGAGGAAGCGACAATTTGGAAAGTGTTCTAGCTGAAGGGTTATGGTGAATGGCAAATAAAATGTAAATAGGTAAATAAGGGGGTCGAGAAGTATGGGAGCGAATGGGAAGGCGGGGGTAGTATATCCATAGTATTTTCACGTCTGCTGGTTGTTAAGCGTTGGACATGGTAATGTACCAGGGGTAGATCTCCCCCTAAAGTGGTTAAGACTATTCCATTTACCCAGCAATGAGAGAGTGATAATCTTCGGTGTTTTCCATATACGCTAGTATACTAGGTTTTTTAGCGCCTTCATATGGAGTGCTTTGGTAAGCAGAGGCTAATTGGAAATAGAGGTATGGGATGTATTTGAAAATCGATAGCGGACTCAGAAGCAGTCTCTTGCGAGATATAGGTGTTGGTAAATTGAAGGACCTAGGTGTCACTGAGGCAAATATTTAGGGCAGCATTAAAACTGGATTCGTTCTGCATGCACCGGATGCCATTAGGAAGTTTGTTCCTAATCTCGGCATAAACAACGAGGAAGAAATGCGACCTTAAAGGGAATCGGGTGATTTCTCTATGGATGGTTAGAGACTTGACTAAGAGAGTGGGGGCTGGCAGAGGAGAACAAAATTGGGTCGGTGGAGGACGAACGCCTGTTCAACACTTTAGGTAGGAGAGCCAGGTTAATTTTTGGTCGCCATCGCCAAAGTGGCTCATGTTTGAAGGCTGAACGGCATTACTTGTAATTTAGAGTCGTCGACCAACCGATCATGTCCCTGATGAAGCGCCTCTGAACACCTTTATTGGAACTCCTATCTGATTCTGACATGCCGAAGTATGCCAAAGTGCCATATTCAAGGAGTGGTCGAAAGTGTTTTATAAATGCTGAGGCTGCTATCAGATAGTTCTAGTGTGCAAAATTTCAGACTTACATTTTGCCGAGCCTTATCCGACGGAACAACCACGCGCTCGGAGAAATTTAGAGAATCCGAGTAGTTGAGTGCAGGATCACGAATTGTGAATTTGCATGCAATGGGAGATCCGTGTGGCAATAATAATTCTTTAGGTAGCGCACACCTATGTGCAAATAGTTGGCTGTTGCTAGTAGAGCATCTCATCATCCAGGAGGTACAACAGTCGTCCAAAGCAGAGAAATCAGCACGAATTTCTCTAGCCGCCATACCGACTTCATTTGGCTTAAGAAGGTAAACTATTTTTATGCCATTAGCAAACAGGAAAAAGACATCGTGAGATGTTGAATTTAATGCATTATTATTATACATAAGGGATATCAGGCGAACAAGTGCGCTGCCCTGTATGACGCTACTAGTAACGGATCCTGTATTGGAGGTAATGCCGTCAATGAAGACCAACTGTGATCTTTGGGCTAGGTGGGACAAGAGCCAGCATAAAAGGAGATCGGTGATGCGAAAGGAGCTTACTTTGGATGAAAGGCGCAGGTGAGGAACACGGACAAAAGGCTTAGAGATACCAAGGTAGATGACTGTGAAAGCCATACGCCTGTTCGCTAGGTTAGTTAAAAGGTTCAGGAAGTCAAATTCACAGATGGAGCAAGAACGAGATTGAAGAAATCTGCTCTTGCCCTGGATCCGTCTTGTTCTCCACCGGCGAGAGGACACACTCTTCCAACTCCGCCTCCAATCTTGCACCCAGCTGAAGGTCTGCTTAAACTAACCAACAACAAAGTTCATCTGCATCAAATTTCCTCGTTTGGTTACATAATTTCTTTCATTTGAACAACTCCCACCTGACACATCCTAGTATCCATCCAGCACGTGAAACTTTGTTTCCATTTCCTCAATGCCCGTTCAGTAATCAGTTCGACCATGAACGAACTATTGCACATTCAAGACATATGGCTTCAAATAACTTTTTAGATCGGTTTTCGCGCTTTATTTTGACTCACCTAATCGACTTGGTTATGTCTACTTCATGCTTATTTCCATTTGTCGTGGGCGCTATTGCGTGAATAATTCTTTCTTTATCGTTGGGAAACTGTTACAGCGGGTCATGTGCATATGGCGGTCTGTCGTTTTCACATCCCAACCGGTTGGCTATCATTTTTCATTTTTGTTTGCAAGTTCTGGTCGAATTTTGAAATTTGAATTAGTAGAATAGCTTCTAAATCGCCGCCAAAATTTCGTTGGGCCAGTAACTTAAAAATTCAAGTGCAGTCAGATAACAGTATTCGGCGAAAGGGACTCCATCGGGGCTAGTGAACAGAATTCTGGAAATGTATTTGGAAATTCTCGAGAGCGAATACCATTAACAGTTTTCAACATGAGCATGTGCTCCCGCCGGGATTCATCGGAAACAACGACACGACAGTGTTCCGGAATGCTGTTGCGTTTCTTCCGGTGGACCGCCTTTAGACCTTGAAGTTACACGGAAGTGCAAATAAAAATGGGTGCATCTCACAGAAAACATCGGAAGCAAACAGCCACAGCAGCGCCCGTGTATTGAGCCCGCGTTCATAGGTTCAATGATTCCAACTAGCAGGGCGCCGGGATGAATGCCGTACACAAGAATTTTTGGAGCGAGGGCAACAATTGTGCGGAGACTTGTTAGTAGCTGCTTCTGGGTGATTACATCCCACTTTCAAAAACTTGGTTTCATGATAGAGTGAAAGCGGAGCTGCTTTATCCACAATTTTGCCACATCCGCTGATAGGGCGGGAGAAAATGCTTGATATGAGGTGGAACTATGCTGCTGATTCCGCCCTAATATTAGCAGCTCCCATGGGTCTAGTTATTTTAATTTTCCAGTCGGGAATGTTCAACTGTATTTATCTCAAATGTACAAAAGAATAATGTTCTTTGTGTATATCAAGTCGAAGAAGCAATAATAGTTGGGATCAATCAACATAATGACTTCATTCTAGCTCCACCTCAAGAAAGGAAGCACTACGTGCAGGGGAGTTTGACGTCTTCGAGGTAAGCCGAGGGATAGAATGAGCTGATAAAAAAACTTTATAGCAAAATTCCGACAGTATTCAAGAGAATTCTTTGCGTGACACACATACCAGACATTCACGTGGAGGGGTATGCAAGCACCTCTATTTTCGGTTCCCACCTTGACAAAGTTCTAGTATGGTGTCCCAAATGGCAATTAATTACAGCACTAAGACGGCACGCTGATCAGGTTCATATATTCCACAGTAATTATTTAATTTCTGGACAAAAGAAGAAAATAGGGAAAAACAGTACCGTAGTTCTTTTGCCGTGCCAGGCCCACGAAGTCCTCATCACGGATCGGAGGAGGTCCCAGAGTCAGCTAGGTTTACTCTCAGACAAGTTGTGGCCAAGGACATAATTTGCTACTTTCGTTCAGATGGGAAACTGGGTGTTGCACTTTGTAGTGTACCCACCGAGAAAGGAAATCAAACCCCAAGGGCGAGGCAGAAAGCTGTGGCTTTTCTGAATTATTGAAATTCCCAGTGCCTAAAAATCGAGGTACCGCTACAAGCAGCACAGCAAATCCCACAGCGCAATGGATAAAACATCTCATGGTTGCACCATCGTCCGTGGCCTCAGCAACACCTTGACTAAACAGCTATATGATCGACAGCCCAGGACAATATACCCCAGCTGATCTCAAATAACTGAAGGACTTAGTTGCACCCCATCTAGCGGAGCTGTTCAAATTGTCTCCAGCTGCGGGAGAATTTCCGATAGCCGGAGGATGGCGGAAGTTGCGTCAACCTACAATTCTGGGAGCAGGGACGACGGAAGGAACTGTCATTCCGCTACCCGTTGGGCTGAAGTTAAAGGGACGATGCATCCATTATACATTCTGTAGGTCTCTAATTTATCGTTTCGAAATCAGCACGGGTTTGTTAGTGACAAATCTCTGGTAAATCTTGTCTTCTGGCCTTTGTGAACGCCAGGAAGTTCACGGGAGCTTGGTCAGAGTACCCTGATAGGATATCGAGAAGGCCTTTGCTCTGGTTAAACAAAGGCTGCAACTGCTCAGACTAAAGTCTTCAAATACATTACACACTCATCAAATGCCTTTTGGACCATTTGCGCTACCAGAGGTACTGTATGTTGGAAGGTGGGGCTCATTCGTCCCTACCTAGTTCTTTCGGTGGGTTATCTTAATATTTTTTACTGAATCCATTGGTCTCCTTTGCATTCATCAACGCTCTTCCGGCAGAAATCATATCCTTCTCTTACTTCTCCCGCAGACAATGCAAAAGCACCCTAGGTCATTCCTGGGACAACAAAATACAGGCCGATTTTGAAATCCTGAACTCCCGGCTATTTGGGCCAGAGATATCAGTGAATATGGTAAAGAACAAACACCTGTCTTAGCAGATAGATTCATACACATGACGACTCCACCCGGTGGTCACCCGTTTTGTTCACAGCCTAACGCAAACCAAGGGATTCTGGTGACTATCCATGATTTCTTCATGTTTTCAATCCGATGTGAACCAAAGTCCAAAAAGCCAGCCGAATCTTGCACCAAATCCGACGTTGGATGCCACAAACTTCTGTGAGGTAAGCGTACGCCCATTTCAGAATATTCAAAACAACCCTGGGTGTTCACCTTCGCTCAGGATAGGCCCATTGCGAGGACGACCTCCGGACCAAAGGGGCTTGCTTACCGTGAAAGACTACCATGTTAGACAGTTTGGAATTACTATCTTCTCCGCCACCATGGTAATAAGATCCCCTTCTATGTTTTTCCCATCGCGTCTATTCCGCTTTTGTATGGTTTTGTGAAAATTCCATGAAGAATGAAAATCATTTAATAACCCACCTCGTCTCTACCCGCTCCAACTTCAAACTGAGCTCCAACACTGGCACTTACAACTTATTTGCATGCAATTCCACGCCAAATACACTTCCCCGTTTCTTCTGTCTGCAAAACGACATACATTACTCAATAATCTGGCTTCATCTACATTAACCTTATCGTTCTTAATTCGTATATAGTTGCCCACTCATGACTCCCCCATCCACTCCTCTAACTAATTCCAACACCTTCGCCAACCCTACTCGGCCACGGTCTTCAAATATGAACATTCACTATCATCCTCACTCCCTAATTTTCATCAGCGCCGCTAGCCAATCAGACATATTTGGCTCGTTGAAATCGTCTTTCTGACGAACTCAAACGGTTCTCTCCAACGGAGACTAGATCAAAATCTTGGATTCTCCATCTCTCAATCTTTATAGATATCTCGCCATACATTTTAGAAACTTCAGACCTCAAAATATCGCCGTGACCATAGAGTCTTACGTGGTTTCTTTTCTTCCACTAGTGACCGTTTCCACTTACTATACCTGCCGGACCTGACTATTCCTTGTGTTAATTTAGTCAGCTCCCGGTTCATCTATCTCTTCTAGCTCGTTCATTATTTATATCTACAGCAGTTGTCCTCTGTCCCTCCCACCAAATACCGAGTCATTTCCCTCATTTCCCTCACATCGTAGACGATTCATACACTAGATTAGCCTGTCCATTTATTTATACATGCCCCAAAGCAAAAAACCCGGATTGATCGCATAATCTACCTCCAACCCTATATTTTGGATTGCGCTATATGTTCTATCAACTTTCTTTTTCCGAGCTGCTCGTTAGATTGATCCCCTCTTAATCTGCAGCTGGCAACTAGACCAGACCGCTGTCTGTCTTTTCTCCTTTCCAGCCCGTGCAATTCTGCTCGGATGAAAACACTCACTTCATTCCCTGGCTACCGCGGTTTTGGCTCGCCTGAGATTATCCACTCCTGGAAATATGATTTCTCTCTTCTTCTGCCAACATCATATTCATATTCCTTTCTTCATCCCACGAGTACACCTGCGTTACCACGATAGTGCGGGAGCGGTCATATCTACAGCTATGGCCGGCGCACATCAAGCGGACAGCTCGGCTGCAGCCATGTGCGAGTGCGGATAGGTTGGCGGATTATACGCCTTAGCGATGTTTTTCAGGTTGGGTGGCCAGTACTTGGTCAGCCCTACCCAATTTTGTGGTAAGCAGCCCTCTAGTCTCTATGTTCACGTGCGCCATTTTGTACTGGCTTCCTCCTGCTCCTTTTCAAAGTTCGTTTGCCAAATCATACAAAATGGACTCACAGAGTAAGCATTTTTATTAGCGTATGATAAGAACTGAAGTTCAAAATGCATTCCTACATTAGAGAATAGCTTAAGGCCGTCATTTCTCATGAACTTCTGTTCTGCATTTTGGAATTTGACAACAAACCGATCCTCCTGGTAACTGTTTTCCTCACGAGTCCGCCAGACACTGCCTTATGTGATTCCGGTTTCCCTTCTTCTTTTCCATCTCCACCTCTATCACTGAACATATAAATCTAAATTGCCCAAAACAGACCTCATGGATTGGTCATACGATCACGCAGTTTCTATCCCGTGCCCGCATCTTCCTTGCCCCAGGGGCTATGCTTCCAAATTTTTCGCGTTTTATACTGCTAGTGTCCGTCCAGTATACTGCTCACCTGACTATGCATTGCGCGATAAACTGCCTTCACATTTTCCGTTCCCGGATTTATTACGTCTCTACTTGTCACGTGGTATCCATTCCACCAAATCCAGTTCGCATTTATTCCCAACATTCCAAAAAAATTTACCGACTTGAGGAACTTTCCGGTGACTTTATCGGCTTATTTCAGTTTTCTGCATGTATACGGCCTCCTGCGAGATGCGCTACAACAACGCCAACGGATACCGAAGGAAAGTCACCGTTGGACTCAAGTTTCCCGCGCAGAATTTCGTCACTATTTATGCCCTTACCAAATTTATGACCTGAGCTACGTCATATTAGCTATTATAAAGGACCCAAATCTTTACACGTGACTACTTGTTTTTTTATTTTTGACCTATTTTGTTGTTGTGAGCATGCGCACTGCATGCTCTTGGCACTATCAAAGAAGTAAAAATCCTGTCATGTTTATTATTATTGTGTCCTCAGTTTACGAACATAGCAACGAGATTCGGGGGCAGCTGGACTTGAAAGTCTCAACCTATATCTTTGATGAGATGACTGACATGAGATTGTTTGCACTTGAGGCCATTAAACCAGGAAAACCGTTTGCCACAACATTGACGTTGAACTACAAAGGCACTCCCAACCCTCCAGGAAGTGGGTGCTCCCCGAAAGCCGAATGTTTAATGCTTCCGTGCGGGTTTGTGAAGCCGAAATTCAAAAGCCTCTGTGCCAGTCTGGGTCCAGACATAGTCAGCGTACAAGGCAACTTTGCGGAAACTTAAGGATTGCGTCGCAACGCTTATCCAGCAACCCAAAGGTCTAAGCTACCAGCAGGTGCCAGCTGTATTATTCATCAGCTCGCTCGAGAGAGGTATCATTGAAGATAAATTGGCTGAGAGGGCTCACAATTCGCAGTGGCTTTTTTTTGCTGTTCGGCATCATGGCATTGTAAACACAAACCGAAGTCAGCATTTCAGCGGCAACTTCATAGCAGAAGAGCAGCCCTTTGGGAGCCGAGTGGCAAAAGCTTGTAGCCAATTTCCATGGGAATCGATAACAGCGATTCATCTTAACGATTAGACACTTGTTTTGGCTGCCAGCCGCTGGTAACTTACTCCAACTATCCTAGGCCGGATTTCAAACAATTTTGCATCTTCCATTCAATGCCACTCCGTGAACTACCTTTCACTCTTTAAATACAGACGACCCCGTTGGAGTGCCTAAAATATATGATCTTGTTCCTGAGTAGTTTCACATTTACGGCGGAAGTAATATAAATTTTATTAGACGATGCTCAAAGGTGGTATCTCATGGGCTGCAAATCCATTGGAAGTTAATTAACTTAGTAAAAATCCAGATCTATCCCTTCTCCTCAGGGTGAAATTATAGCCGAAACGCCCCCAGACCAAACACGTTTGCTTTTTGACAGCCCCTTTGGGCAAATCGGAAAGCGTTTTTCATGAAAACTTCGATTTCTAAAAGGCCAGAGCTGAAACTTCCGTAAATTAACTAGATATGACTCGACGGGGCCCGACCTGAAAGGACTGGTTACGGTCGAGATGCTTGCATGTGATTCATAAATGAAGGACCGCTGGTAGATTTTGGAAGTGCATGCTAGCTAATTCATCAACTGGCTGTTATATAACAGGAAGCTTAAAAAGCAATTGGGAAGGGTTTGCGAAATTGAAGTCATTGAAAACTTATTCAGACAAATAATTGTAAAATTCACGCTCATGGTGACGTTATTAGCAACAGCAGACAAAGCCGTGGCAAGAAATTAGCGTCTTCTTTGCCCGGTTTTTCTTATGCCACCTAGCATTTTATGGCACTAGTTAGTAGCAATCAGCTCCGTCAGTCGGTGTAAAATTCGTTTACTGCCTTTCGCCTTTAAGTGTGATACGAGCCACTGGAATTTTCAGGAGTTGCCGCGGTCCAGGACTGTGATATTGATCGTGAATACCACTTTACCTCGTGCACCATCAAATAAATTCTGAACACTAGTGTTACCATCTCGACTGCTGCGAAACTGCATCCAGCAGAAAAGCGCTTTTTCAGGCATCTCATGGACAGCAGCTAAGATGGTTATTTTGTTTCCCCTCGGCTGTAAATAAACAGAATTAGGAAAGCGGAGAAAGAAAGTAGCCCGACATGACAAAATAATCTCAAGTGGTTGAGGCATACTGGGAACTGAGAGTTCACATTTGCTAGAAACTAGACTAACGCAAGCATCGGCCTCAAATCCTGTGTTCTGATCTTATCTGATTATAGCTAAAATGGTTACCGCACACAGAAGTGCGTGGGCGTCCAAGCGCCAGACACTGCTTCTCAGTTAAACGACAATTCCGGGTTCCGATGACCGCCACCGTGACCACTTTCAAAATTCATCTTTCTTCTTCGCTGCAGAGGAAATGCGTAGTTTCTTTTCCCTGATGGCCGGCACACTCGTCCGTATATGCTGTATGAAAACCTTAACACGCAAGATAATGCGAATCAGAGTCAAAAGCTCCATGCTGACCAAGGCTGATCCTGAAGGTCAAATCCAACTACCGCTTGAATCGCTATCAAAAGTTGGCCGCAAGGGAAAGTCCCGCAAGCTGGAAAGTTGACCTTCCCATAGAATCACCAAAGTGGCTGGCCAGCAATTTTGCTGGCGTTTCCTAAGGGCGTCATCCAAGGTGCAGCTCACTGTTATCCACGCCAGACTCATCTCCGTAAAAGAATGATCTGGTTTCTACACCTCATTCCGAAATCTTGGTGGTCTATCCACACTCAACAGCAAACTTATGACGTTTCCAACACCTCAACTGTCCCTGAGCACGTGTTCGGGTACATAAGTGGCAACATACAGTCAAAACAAAATCCAAAAAATCTTCAAAAGCAGACCCCAGACGATAGCCGCTACTGAATCTTGGATTGCCCTAGATATGCCTGACTCGAAAACCCACGTCTCCGGACACTCCGCCGCCAGATAGTACTCTGTTAGAGGATGTGTCGGAGAGCAAGCAATAATCACGAAAATTTCCCCCTTCTTCCAAGGCAATGGAAGTGACTTCCCTGACCAGAGGCAATAGCCGACGGATAGCCTCTCTCATCTTAAGATCTATCATCCCCAAAGTCTGATATCCGACACGCAGTCGTTACTTCCCAAAAATGCCGGGCTCCTTTGAGAAGTGGAGTTGGTCCACTAATCTAACTGCATGTGGTTTAAACTCTACTGCCTAGACCAGCCGAAGGCAGGTGCAATTAACCACACGTACAGAAAGCCCTCGCAGAGTTTGTCCCCAGGACATTTGATAATATAGAGCCCGACGAGCTATCGGTTAGAGCGATCGCACCTCCTACCCTACCTCTTTACTACCAATGAAAGTTGCGAAATTGACGTACCCATCTAATTGCCGCCACTCTTCAGGTGTGACAAATCACTTCTACGTTTTTTATACGCTGCCGAGCGGCCGCCTTTTCCCCTAAGCCAGAAATAACTAGATTCTTTGAAAAACAACTCTCCCAATGCACTTCTTTATTCTAAACTCGGCTTGCCGACGCCATAGGTAAATAAATGCAGGGATCATTAAAAAAGGCTGATAATCAGTTTATTCTCAGACCAAACCCCTTACGATAGAGGTAAATCCTTCTCAGATACATTTAACTACCCTCAAATGAGAGACTTCCCACTTGTTGTATATATCCGCGCCTTAAACAAAGCGCACAGAATTACCCGTAACCAATGCAAGTCCATCATCAGGCCGTAAAGAATGAATGTGCAGTAGCCCATCTTCACCTGTGCTTGGTTTACCAAATCACTTTCTTTCAAAACGTGTGAAGCCTAAAAGGAGAAATACCACTTCGCTTAAACTTTAGGATCTCCTGGAATCAAGTCGGTTCAGTCCAGTTGGCACGAGGCAGGTGACCACAACGGACAAACGAATGTCCAACTGGGTGTTTTGTCGCTGTGTCTTTTTGGCTTCCAACACCGCAAGAGATTTACATTTCACTGCTTTCGGATAGATGAAGATTTTGAAGTGATATCATGTCCATACACACAAGAACGGTCACACGTTAAATGTAAACACAAACCAAAATATGCGAGTTTTCGCAGAAAAAGTGGACACTTGAACGGTGGAAAATGACCACCGGGGTGCTTCAGAAATAAAGGTCGGAAAGTTTCGAATCCTTCGGTGAAAGAAGTACTATGCATGTTCAAAATGTAAGCCTGATGTGGCTGTTTTATTCTAAGAAAACAGTCCCAAATTTCAAAGCAGCTTATAACTCACGGGGTCAGTTCCTCCACTACACTCTCCCCCAAGTTAGCGGAAGCTTTTGGTTAATAGTTTCGGTTACTTTTAAGCCGCAAGGTATACAACTGGTCATCTATACTTTTGCACTACTTCATTTGAAATTACATTAAGCCACACTGTTGATCCTAAGGGTGCGGTTTTGCCGGGCCTCCGGGAACTAATCCCGTAAGGCTCCACGGACCCTGGCGTGATCCACTTGGCGTTTTAGAGGGGGAGATAGATGACGTAACGGTCTTGTAAATTCCTCTCTTGCGGCCATACGCCAAAAATGGGTTTCCTCACAAGCCGGCCGAAAGGAAGAAATCAAACCTAGTTCTTAGGAGGACGGACATTAACCACCCCTGAGCTATCGGCCAAACAGTGACGTCTTTGAACTCGGCATAAAATGCTTTGCGGAATGGTTTGCTTCCAAAGAACATCTTGCCACATTTCCATCATGTTTCCCTACCGATATGGTCTTGCGCCCCAATATGCTAACTACGTTCGGCATTCCACTGAAAGCAAACGATGGCAGTCAGTTTTAATATGCCATTTTCATCGACTTCAGCGCTTCTTTATGAGATTCTTGCCTACGGTGCAGTCGGTCGCTTGCTCAGCTTCCTTGCTGGTCGAACGTTCACTGAGAAGATGGGGAATGCCCCCACGCAACCGTCGCTGGCTCCTTCTCCCCCCGGTTAGGGTAGGATGAGTTACCCTGCCTTTTTCCATCCACACGAATGGGAAATTGAAGTGATCGGTGCCGAACTAGGGACACTCGAGCGGTGTGGGCCAAAGCTTGTCTTATTAAGGTAAACAAAAAGGAACTAGAATACCCCAAGATTCCGTTTTAGGTATTCTTCTCCTTTTGATATAAATTAGGCGCCAAAGGTGAAACATCCCCGCCAGAAATATCATCTGCGCCGGTAGTAACACTTTAGAGCGACGATTTGTGGTTTGCTATGGACAATGCCGATCATTGATCTGGGATTTGGAACCCACCCATTACCGAAGATTAATTCGCGGGCATGATCAAAGGAAGTGCTTCCTTGGCCAGAGTCAGTCGTTACAAATTGCTAGGTCTTCGAATGGTCGATGAATTGTCCTTCCAGCAACCACCTGCCTGCAAGCATGGCTGTCTTACCCAGGTTTATGATTGGTTCACATTTGCATCAACAGGCGGTTTATTGACGATTCGTAAAACATTCATTGGGCGCTTCCTAGAACATGGACGTTAGATCGAGCACACCGGTCCGGGGGTTGACGGGAACTGGCGAGGGCAGAATAAGCCTCCACCAAAATATTTTGGGGCTCACCCACTCGCCACTCAAAGCTCATCTCTTACTTTCCTGACTTGGAGCACAGGCGAGGTGATTTTCTGATGCTTCATCCCTTGGCATCATGTCAAGTGGTGAAATACGCCGTCTTCTGAACCCCATCAACGTGATGACAGTTTGGGTTACCCCAGAAGCTCTGTACTTGCTGAAGTGGGATAGACAGTTGCCTCTCATCACCCTTGAGACGAGGAAACATTCATTTTGCTTTCGTCACCTTAGCCCGTACCATCATACTGGCATGTATACTCATCACTGGACCCGCTTTCCAACACCCCTCATCGTGCCTCTTCACTGATACATATGCCACCCTGTCTAGAGATGTGGCACTTGCCAATTCCGACGACAGCTAATTCCAAGCTCGACCAATGTTGCGCACACTTGATCTACAGCGATCCTCCTACAACGTTGCACAGCTGGCTTGCATCCTACCCTTCGTAGCCTTCCTGAACATGTCATCAGCATCCACTCTTACCTCAGTGTCTTGAGCATTTCCATCATATCCCCCGTGAATCTCCGCCCTTAGTATGCGACTCGCCTCCCTATCCCTCAGCCATTTTATTAGCTAATCGCTGAACTCCCTGGACAAGCCATGCCTCTTTAAGAAACGGAGCACCTGTCTCTATGTTGCACTTCAAGTTTTGCTTGACTATGGCCTTGTACAGAAGGATGAACGCCTCCGGTTTCCTATAGGATATCGCAGACCGCAACCAGAACAGCTTGTCTTTCGGGCAGCTGCCTTATGCTGTTCAGCCCACCCGTAACCTGCGGTCAAGACCGCCAACATGTTCTTAGACCGTTTAATCGAACCAATTGAGAGTTCCCCGTTTTCACCCATTGAAGTCACTAGTTAGTAAGTGACGTTTACTTTCGTTAGGTGGCACACCCCACATCCAATCAAGCGCTATTTTCTGTTGTCTGTCCTTCGCGATTGCTGACCCCCACTGCTTTTATTTCATCCGCAAAGGTGAAACATGGTGGCTCTGACTGTCTCGCAGGTCGTTTACATGCAAAAGGAACAATAGGATCCAAGAGTCAACCCTTGAAGCACCCCACGTGGCGCCCTGAGTTGGTCTGAACTTGCGTTTCCCAACCCAGCACAGAGGGCTCCATTCGTCAGGAAATCCAAAACCCAATTTCATATCGAGCCTCCCATTCCGAGATGCTGGATTTTTGCAACAGCAGTCTCTGCTCCATCGACTTGAACGCTTTGCTGAGACGTAAACATCATACCGCTCCAACTTCCCTTTTATCGGTTCGGCCGTAATCACATCTAAGAGCTCCCGTATGAGCATATCCGCAGTCCTTCCGTATAGGCTGCTCCCGATACCCCTTTGAATCCCGAGTTGATTAAAACCCCACACCACCCTTGTTCGGTGGCAAAGCTCCAAGCTGCGTTGTTGGACGATCCGGGGAAGTAGCACATCGGAATGCCCACTGATGCTTCACTAACCCCTCTCTGGACTTCAACTTTCCCGTGCCTTTCCGACGCAATCCAGGCGTGTGCGCTGACGTCTAGAATTAATGCCTTCGTTTTCCTTTCTTTTTCAATTGGTCAGGCAGGCTCATTGTAACTCTGATGTGGTGCAATTTGCTATTAACCTGTTTAACCACAAATTGCTGATCCTAACGTTTTTTTACTTCTCCTTTCACACCCTTTTACGACTAACCTTGACACCTCCTGTCTTGACGTCCGAGTAACTCTGCTTTCCGCGACTGGTTTCAGTATTTCACTTTTTTAGCGATCCAAAGTAGTGGCTTCGTTAGTAGCTCAAATGTGGTGAGTTATAAATGGCACCGTCACACTTACAGCCGGCTCGCGAATCAGACTAGTTACACAAACGGGGCAAAGAATGGTTCCTGTTCCTTGGCCTTTGTGCTAGACGTATGCTAGACGCATTTTAAGACAGTCGCCCGGACACCTAAATGCTAACAGGAAACTGACTGCTATAACTACTTCTATTTTGTTTACTCTCAACAACACCATCTGGAGCAGATCTCGGGCTGTCCCTCTGTCGCCTTCTCCGGCCCTTCTCCAGGAACACCAATGACAAAATTACCCATGCACCGGCTAAAAGAAGGTGCAGATGCAACGCAGGTCCTTTTACCAACAGCTCCACCTCATCCCGTGCTTTGGTTATTTACTCTTTCTATGGAGTTTTTAGTCAAATCTGGCTCAAAAGTGCCTGTCCGCTTTAACTAAAGACCACCCAAAACACACCCCTGACAGTCCTTGATACCTTTTCTCGACTAAATCAATGCTACTGGCCAAAGCACCGTTGTTACCAAACCCTCCCTAACTTTTTGACCCCTACTGCCACAAAATACAAGGAAATCCTACATCAGAAATTGCAACACTGCAAGCGTATTTGACGACCGTTTTTTCCTACACGACCTCGTTTTCTTCCCGTCAGACCTCTCAGTTCAGTAGGCTTCTGGACGCATGAGTTCAGTGAACAATCACGTAAGTTCCATTGTCTCTCTGCCTACAATTCTTCATAAAATTTCATCCCTTGAGTAATCTGCCACCACCGTGACTGTGTGCCCCTAACTCATCTTCAGCGCTATACTGGCCCTTTATTTTTTATCGACTACCCCTCGTATCCACCTGATATAACATGCAGTCCGGATTTGAATCATCACCATCCGGTTTTCACAACCCAGTTGGCCGGTATTTTCTCAGGTTAGCTTCTCCATCCATCACACAGCCTTCTCGATGCTCAAGGAACCAAGTCATATCGTAACACACGCCGCAATCTTTCACTTATATCTCACGCCTGCGACGCAAGCCTCTGATGAGTCCAGACACGAAATGACGCATTCCACGAATGACAGTGGGTTAGAAACGTCCCGTGTAATCTTGGCAAAGGATTGCCCAGTTTCGATTTGAAATTGGAAAACACGTGCCTAGCGCGTCGCATTGCGGATTCTGGTCGTTTTTGGTTTATTCCTGGGAGCACGAAGTTTCATATCCGAGTCTTATTTTCCATGTTTCAAGCGCTCCATTCTTGTGCAAATTTGATCTTGCCTTGTGTATGCCTCCCGGAAATTGAGAAATGTATGCTTATTATTATCATTATCCCCGACTGTTAGCAGCGCGTGCCCCTCTGAAAATAGTTGTTCCAGTGTCCGTGTTAATTGTAGATCATCCGCCTCTATAACACGGGCCTCTGTAAACACGTGCAGTGGTTATTATTATTATTATTATTATCTGCGGGTTTAAAGCAGATTGAGAATATAGGCACGTTTTGGTCGTTAGGTCCACCCCTGATTTTCTGCGTAACAGGCCCTCCCTTATTAGTAGGGCGATCCACCTTCCAGCAAGTCATCACCTCTATCCTGCCGGTAAACGTAGTGCTGGCTTTTTGACGTCCTGAAGGATGGGGGCCGTTCCGAAGAGCCAAATATTGTGATATTTCTCTCCTCATTTCCTCTAAACTTATTCTATCTGTTCCTCGTACAGCACGCCTTGGTCGCCTTTCAAGTGCCTCCTCCAGGCCCCTTTACTAAAACGGCACGCTAATTCAAACTGATCATTCTTCGATGATCTCTTACTCTTCAGCACAAAATTAATTCACCAGAAATAATTGAATTTGGAAAGCTGTGATAGTACCGTTAAATTGTTTGGAACCACCTAAGGAAACTTTCGTCAACAACGGCACGAGCAGAACAACAGTTTACCGAGCGAGAATAAAATCGACTTCAAAAGTACTGGAGAACAAAAACAGCGACAGTGGATACCAAATGTTGCGCGTGAAACAGAAGGAAATCTGGAAGCTTAGTTTATCATTAAGGTCACTACTTTTTTGTGCAAACTGAAATGAACTAATTTCAAAGCGTTTAAACTCCCCGTGCATGTTTGGCGCGGTCCCTTTGTGCTGATCAGCTGTTTACTTGCTTCCATTTTTCAGGTGATTTCCTTTTGTGTGTATGAAATTCATTTGTAAAATGCAGACGATTCGCAATCAGTTTTATAGTTTTCGAATTGTTACATGCTTATTTTTTTGCGGATTATCGTTGCCATTCCCTCGTTTTTAGATACTTTTCCACGACTCTCATAGGTTTACACCCTCTTTGTGTATTCATTAAACATGAAAATAATGCCCAGTGTGTTTTTTGATGTTATTCACTAAACTGCGTTGGAATTCAAGCTCGAGCCAGCGAATTATATTAGAAGGTTTAGACTGTTCTTCCACTATATGTTGTAACGCATGTCGTGTGCTCAAGTTTTGTTACGTCTCACCAGTGAGTCTTTAAGACATGCCAACCAAGCTCGTATCATGTTTAGCCTCCAGTAGTGACAAAGGACTTGCATAGAGCAACTTCTAACAATTTCGTTCGGGGTTGTCTTTTTATTTGTCTATTTGGAGATCTGAGACTGGGCTAGGGCATTTATTCCTCTCGGCAATCAACAATATGGGGCGAGATGCACTGGGTCTCACAGGGCGATGATTGTAAATTCCCGTATTTATACTCATTTGGTAAGTCACGTCTGAGATTAACTTTGTGAACCTTGGAATTTGCAAGAATGCAGTCTTTAGTCCCTATCGAATAGGGACAGGCTCGTCGCGCCTAGTCACAAGGTGCTGACCACCTGCACAACATGTAATCGTCTAATTTATGCCTTAATAAGCGATCTCTAGATTAGTCCGCCTCATCAGGTAGCCTGTTCCATATTTTGGTCACTCTGCGATAGACTATACCAACGTTAGGCCCACTGATTCCTGCTTCATCAGCGTAAGAGTGTCCTCGCGTGTCTCTGGTCCCGAAGGGGGATTTGACCTGCAGGCAGAGATCCAGATGCCCATAAATGACGCTTCTGGTGTAGACTAGGTCGCGGTGCACCACTGGGGACAGTGCGGTTGCTCGAATACGACGCTCATAAATGCATTCACGCAGTCCAAACAACCATACCTGTAGCTCTCCGCTGCACCCTCCAGATTGTTCGTTTTCCCGCCCATACAACGAAAGGATGCGCGTTAACTGTAATCCAGCGGAGGAATTACGTGGAGAGCGTAAAATGCTTTGAAGGCCCTTAACAAAATCCTGCCAAACGATCGGCGAATGAAAGCATGTCCCAGGCAAATGCACATGCCCGGCCATTGTGTGATCTGGTTTTCAGGTTTGGCGGAACCAAAATGCCTAGGTCTTTCTCGCAGATAATCGCCCGAATTTGCACGCCTTGCATGATGTACGTCTAGTGACAGTCGGAATGTCGTCCTTCCAACAAACATTTAGAGGCACTTATCTGGGTTGTTCGGGGGTATCCAGGTCGAGGTTGCATCGATCAAATATTCACTCTTCGCGAAATACTCGAAACGCGCCACGCACCGCCACCCTACAATCGTAGTTTTTCTCGACTTGAAAGGTGCTTTGAACTCCGTGGATCGACCAGCACTATTCAGTGCTCTCCACCGGAAGGGCATGCCAACAAAGTTCGTAAACCTGTTGTGAGTGTTGTACTTGCATACCTATGGTCGCGTGAAGGTATACGGCGAACTATCAAGTTCATTCGAAACGACTAGCGTTCGACAAAGGTGTCCATCTCTCCATTCTTGTCCAACTTCGTCGTGGACGAGGTGATGGAAGATGCTTCAGGAGGTCTCCGGGATGCATGAGTCGAACTGGGAAATGGAGGGGAGCTATGTGACCTAGGCTACGCAGATGACGTTGTCTTTTCGAGTCTACGGACCATGCACAACGGGCACTAGGTAGACTCCCGAGATCGGTTGCTCGATTTGGCATGTACTTTGCACCTTCAAAGTGCGAAATGCTGTTACAGGACTAGATGACAGCAGCGCCGAACTTAATACTGGATGGAGAGGAACTAACGACTGTGGACCGTTTCACCTACCTTGGTAGCTGCGTGTCTAACGATAGTAGCTCGGAATTGGAGGTAAATACGCGTGTATCCAAAGCTCGGGCAGCTTACGCTGGACTGAAGCACTTGTGGCGTGGGCCTGATATTTCACTGAAGTTGAAAGGTCGTGTGTACCATGCCGCAATGCGCTCAGTTCTGTTGTATCGCTACGAGAGGTGGATTATACTTTTGGGAGATGTTCATCGGCTAGAGGTTTTCGACAACCAGTTTACGTAGTATGGCTAGGATTGGATGGAGTGACCGGGTGATTAATGTAGAGCTCAAGAATCTAGTACTAAGTGCCGGATCTCAGAATATCTTGTTTCATCGTATGGAACTTAGTAGACTACGCTGGTTGGGTCGTGTTGCGTATGACGAACACTCGTCTACCATATCGTGCCCTACTTTGTGTTCCTCCTAGGGAATGGGAAAAGCCATGTGGGGGCCAACAGATGACGTGGCAACGTGGGATGAGAAAATGTACAGCGAAGTTAGGTAAAGTAGGTGTCTCACGCCTTCGTGGTTGGGGTCCAAAAGACTCGTCAACTAGCTGGCCGTGAACATTGGCGACCGCCTTGTCATTTTCTGTCGAATCAGAATGATTGAGAGTGCGTTTGTACAATTAGACTGTTCCTTGTGTTGGCTGCAGCAGCATCTTATCTGTTCCCACCTGTGTAGGTCCACTCCCTGTTCCCTTTGGATACTCACTCTTTTTATAGAAACTTGTAACTGGGAAAATGCAGCGGCCGATGTCAGCCCTGTTTTTCGCGGATATTACTCTCGCGAACCGGTGTCACACGGTGCACCGTTATGGAAGCTAATAACCTAGTAACTATCGGAATTTAACTAATCCCACGATGATTGCTGCAGTCACTCCGTGTGCCCTTTCTGAAGATGAGTAAATTCAGTGACTCGCCCCACGATAACGGTATACGCTCCTGATTCTAAATATCATGAGGCAAGGAGGTAAGGGATTTCACCAAAGCTTCCCCACCCACTTTAAGAGGAATTGGGTGAAGGTCCTCGGGACTGGTCGCTTTTCCTCTCTTCAGAAGCTGAATATTCGACTCCACTTCCACTTCCGTTATGGACCAAGTGACATCTCCCAAGGATTCACAGTTGCGGATGTCTGACTAAATACGTTAGCATGTGGCCAACTAAACTGATCCTTGAAATGCTCTGGCCAACGGTCCAGCCTTTGTTGTTTACCATGGATTCGCTCTCCATTTCTATCGCACTCGACTTCATTAACCGGAGTTCGCCGCCCACCGCTGTCACGTATGAAGTTAAGCGCGTATGACTAAGCATTACGGGTTTATCTGCATGTATTCGAGGTCTTATGCCATTTTATGCGACTCCAGAGCGGTTTCCGGTCGCACTCCCCGTTGTATCTGAGTTAACGAGGCGCGATCCTCCCATTGCATTCGTGTTTCAAGCAAGTTATTGGAAGAAGCTAGACCGGTCTCTTTTATAATGGGGAGGCCTTGGGTTGGATGTAAAAGTTCTGTTGTTTACCCAGTTACTTATTCTGCTCCCACTAAGCAGCCAAATCATCGTCGTCCCAAAGGAAACGCCATTTGTTGCTTTTCAGCGTGCCGATATACCAGAAAAATATCTAGCCGTTCATCAAAAGTAGGCCAGCGAAGATTTAAAGGAGACTAAATCGCACTGTAGCTTTGATCTCCTTACGGTAAGGGTTCGTTTGCCAACTCAGGGGACCTGTTATCTACCATGAAAACGAATAGTCGTAAGCAGCCAAAGGGTTCACGATGTCATCCTCGGCCGAGTGAAATATTAATCTGGTGAACAAAGAGGGACTTAACTTCTATTCAACTTACGAAAGATTGTGATCTATAACTATCACTACCGAAAGATGTAAGGAGTGTATCATAAAACTGATGCGCCATGCATTGGTTTTTATTGTGAATGATACAAAGTTGATAACACAGCGTCGTTGGTAGATGTCATTCGCCAACGTTTTGACTACCGTGGGTAGTCTTTCTTGAGGCAAGATTTGCAATCAAATAACTGAGGGTAAGTTCGTATACCAACAGATGTTCAATTGTCCGTGTGTGTGTTTGTGTGTGTGTGTGTTTGTGTGTGTGTGTGTTTGTGTGTGTGTGTGTGTGTGAATGTGTGTAGTTTAAACTGTGGACTGGATGAGAGATTAGTTGTCCTTCACGTCATGCGCCGGCGTGGTGGTGGGGTCAACTAATATGGTGATCTTTGGAATGCTTGTTTCTCAAAGATTTTAGGGTTGCCCATATCTCCGAAATCTCTGCCCATCGTTCCGATTGATTCATGTGGAGTGGGTGCTTATCGCCAGAGCCTCGGCGAATTTACTTACAGGTTCTGAATCCACGTTGGAGTACTTTAGTGCCTTCATAATCTGTTATTCTTCTGCTATAGCATGCAGAACGATGGCTGAATCGCGCCCAAGTTTTGATAAGGCTGCCTCGTCCGAAGGTCTGCACTTTTCTTTTCTTCTGTGTTTTGTTATCCGTGTCATCAGTTGTTTGCTGGTTTGTTCAATGTATTCTGCTGGGCATTCCTCGCAACTGATTTTGTAGATGCAGCTGTTTTGTTCTTGCACACTGACTTGATCTTTAGCCTTTGGTAAGTGGCTTTTTATGTATTATCCATCCGGAAGAAAGTGTGAATGTCAAAGTCACTGAGGACCTTTCTTATTGCTTCCGAAGCGCCTGATCTGTACGGAATTCCGACAGAGGCCGTTTTCTTCTTTTCTTTCTTCGTCTTGGTTTTTGATATGCAAGTTTCCAGTTGTTTTCTTTTGAGACGTGGCGGAAAGTGATTGTCTTGCAGGATATCGTTTAGACATCTTAGTTCTTTACTTTCGGTATCGTCACTGCATAGCTCTTTAACTCTGTCGGCTAGCGGGGAAATAAGTGTCCGTTTCACATTGTGGATACGCTGAACTGAAATGTATGGATTTTCTGTGAATACCGATGTTGAATTTACGAGAGTCATTGACTTTCAGCTGATAATCTAGGGAGCCGATGACTACTGGTTTCTTCTGAGAAATTAATGGATCTGCACTGCTTATTGAGAACCTGAAGAAAGCTATCTTTTTGCGATGACTTGATGATTGCAATTGTATTGTTGACATACCGTACGTAGACAAGTGAGGAGTGAATAAGATTCATTGAAGCTTTTGATTCAGCGGAATGTAGGAAAAAGTCTGCTATAATGAAGGACATGAGCGATCCCATGGCCATACCCTTCGTTTGTTTGTGCAACTCATGTTTGAACGTGAGGCACGTTGACGTGAGTCGAAGTTCTATACTTCTGATAATTTCTGATGAAGTTAGTACCGTTCGTTCTTCTAAGGAAGTGGCCGACATTAACAATGAACGTAGATAGTTCAGATTGTCTTTAATGGGCACACTTGTGTATAAAAAGACCATATAAAAACTCACGGCAACTTTATCGTTTTTCAGTTCTAACTTGCATTTTTGTTGTGTTTGGCATGTTTTAAAAGCATGTAGCCGTCTTTGTTCAACGACGGTTCGAACTTGTCCGAGGATTTCCGCTGGGAGCAAATGATTCAGGCAGTAATCAATATTTCATACTCAGGCATATAGAACGTATGTTGACTGTACAGTCGTAAATATGTTGTCGTAGGAACGTGCGCGAAGCAAGTAAGACGGCTTTCTCACACCGAACTGAGTTATCCGGAGGTCTAACAACGAGAGTTTTGAGGATAGTGTTATGCTGAAGACAACGTTGATTGAATGTGCACTGATTGATCCAGTTGGCAAGCTTCTTTCTCAGAGCAATCCGATTGGTAACGAGTTTGTAAATATCAGACCGAAGGACGTAAGCAGTGTAACGAAAGATCAATGCGCCATGTATTGGTTTTTATTGTGAATGATATAATGTTAATAACAGCATTGCTGGTGGATGTAATTCGCTAGCATCTTGACTTCCGTGGGTAGTTTTTCCCAAGGCAAGGTTTACAATAACTAGTTCCCAGTTCAGGCATCACAGTTGTTGTATATTCCGGTAGGAATTCTTGCACTGCAATCTCATTTAAGTCACTAGGAGTTTTCATAGATGATGATGCGTAGAATTATGAACTAGAGTTGTTTCATGTGGAAAATTTATTTCGACATAAGGTCGGGCTTACGCTCGATGATTAAATCACCCGGTGGCTCACTGATTCATTTTCAGGACTGTCGGCCGGCGCGTGAGGAACAACTTTAGCGAACAGCGTGGTTGGCGCACGATCATAGTAGGCCTCCCACTTACGGCTGCAAGCGAACCAATGCAGACAGCTACTATTCATCCGAAATGTAGACACACGGGGAGACAGGTTCCCTAAAAACGCATAATTCAGATGGAACAAACAGAAGGTGGCGAAGTGTTAAGGCCGGAGTTAACAAAACTCCTAAAATCAATCCTGGTAACGGAAGGGATTCCTAAGGACTGGTGTGAATCGGTGATGTGTATCGATTTACAAGAAGGTTGACAGGTTCGCACGGGAAAGCCACAGAAGAATTAGTTTGACAGGCATTGCATCCAAACCGCTCGCGGGCATTAGTCTCCAACGATTATTTAGCACTCCCGAAAGATGTGTAGGTGAGAATCAAGCCGGTTTTCGTTCCGGTCGAGAGTGAGTAGACCAAATTTTCACTTTGCGAAAACTCTTAGAACATGAGCACATTTATCGTGGACCCGCGATTTCTGCTTTTCTTGATTTGAAAACGACATATCATTAAGGGGTATGTTAGAGAGATTCATCGCGTTGTCAATCTCTGTATACGACAGGGTTTCACCCAAGCTTTCCACGAGAAACAATGTTCGTCAGGGTTGCCCTCGTTCACGCTTTCTTTTCAATTTTGTCCTTGAGGTGGTATGGAGATAGCCCTATTCGCGTTTGAGAATAGTGGCATCGGTATTTGTTCAGACAGGATGCTGTTTAACTAAGAGCATGCGGACGATGTTGTGCCAGTGGGCGAAAATCCAAGTGAGTTACAAGTTTTCTCCAATCGTCTGAAAGATGGTGTGAGTATGTTTGGGATGCGCTTTGCAGGACTGGAATGGCTCGAAATCGAACCTCGTTCTGTCAAGGGTACAACTGGGCGAGGTGGATAGATTTAGTTACTTGGGTGACTGAATCTCACCAAGTGGTAATATATCGGAAGAAGCGTTTCACCTATACAGAAGGCTCAATTAGCATTTGCTAATATGGCGTCGGCGTGACATCCATTTGTCAATCATAGGTCGAGTATACACAGCGTCAGTGAGGTCAGCTCCGAAACATGGCCGTTAAGTGCATCCATCCTGAAGAAAGTGTTGAATGCTTTAAATTCAACTTGAGGAACCTTTCTTATTGTTTCCCGAACTGCCCAATTCTGTACAAAATTCCAACTCTGAGACCTTTTTCTTTTCCCATCGCCTAGAGCTAGACTACCCACAGTAGTCGAAACGTTGGCGAATTACACTTACCAACAAAGCTGTGTTATTAACATTATATCATGCACAACAAAAACCATTTCATGTAGCATCGAATTTTCGATATCCTCCTTACATCGTTCGGTCATGCTATTTGCAATCTCATTCCATTCACCAGGAATGTAAATAAATGAAAATTTCATCCAATAAAAGCATTTGCAATGAGGAAAAATTCAAACCGGTATTGCCACAAACCACGGGAATTGATGTAACAGGCGACCACTAGATGCTTAAGCCTTGATGAGCAGCAAAAATTCAGCGTAATTGAATTTACGGTGGGAATTAGTGCCTTTTGTTCCACGAACTTACTGCTCACTTCTAATAGACCATGTGTTAATGGTAATTCAGAAGTTAATTTTGCTAAACCGGGATATATGAATAAGAACAACTACATAAAATCATCTTTGTTAGCAATCCCGGTTTACTTTTCCCAGCTGCGCTGTGAACTATCGCCAGAGTTACGAGAAAATAAACACGGAGAAGAGAACCATAAAGTAATGCTTCTTGAAACGATATCTAACAGCGTGTTAATAAATTTCATTCGTAAGTTAGAACTGGATGTTGCTGATTTGCTCATGGCGGAGATTGGCCAGTGGGAGCCAAACTAACAAAAAAAATTCGTTCAGGACGAGTACCATACGTCTATGTAATTCGGCCGAAAAATCAGAACGATCGTTGAGGGAAATGCTCGAACGTAAATCGGTGTGATCACACAGCTTAGCATGTGAAGTAAACACCGAAGAATAGCATGATGGTGTTAATGCATTACTGCGAATCCTTTTGAAGACAACCAGAATTCATATTTGTATAAATTAAGCAACATTGAATAAAAATTAATAAATGGACAAAGACAATCACTTGCGCACAGGCCCATTCCTTCGCAGAATCTTATATCCTGCATCCATTTAACGTTGTTTGCTCAATTCCTGCGCCTAGAATGCGTCAGTTCTTGCATGCGACTAAATCAGAAAAGACAGCGAGGTAGTAGCAGCATGCAACACCAGGCTTCAAAACTTAAGGAGGCATAAAGATGGGCATATAATTCGGAGATGGACATCTCAAATCAAAACAGGGCAGGGTAAAAAACAAACGTTCCAGCAGTACAACAAGAAATCTCTGAGATTAAGACCACCAGCATCATTCATCAGCGCTGGAAACAACAAAATCCGAAACGGCAGCTCCTGAGATTAAAAGATCGCCATGGACCCTACAATTCATGCACGATACAGGCGGACAAGGAGAACCAACGAACAATGAAGACAATTTTTTGCCAAAACCACCGTCGAGTAAGGTTCTCTAAAAGCAAAAGGAAGCAAAACGAAAAAATTCCAGGAAAAATTTAAAACAAAAACAAAAACAAAAACCAATATCATGAATAGAATACAATAGAAAAAGAAACGGAATGGAAAATAAGAAATAAAATCATGGAAAGCAATAGCAATACGCTCGATCAGAAATTATTTTATTAGTGATTAGAAAATCATAACCTAACTGACCGATAGTAAGCTCATTGGCGTGCGAAATCATTCGTCCTCTGCATACAAACATCAAAATTTCCTGTCGGGACTAATCTGTAGTAAATGTGTTTAGTTCATCGTGACCAATTCATCAGCACAACGACGTGATAGTCATGTAACTGTCTTTGCACGGTCCTACTCCGGCTTACCAAAAAGCATTTCGGTGGTGAAAAATATCCCCAATCTCTTCAGTCCCGTTGCGTCACTAACAAACACAGGGGCAACCGGCCAGGTTTTCCCACAGAGAAGTTAACATTTTAGACAGCATGCACAGAGTCAATCAGTTTCACGTGGTATTGCCATTGGACATATACAATAGGAAGACAACAATGCCAGTTTCCAAAAATTCGCGTACTCATCAGACCATGTGGCGGTGCGGGGGCAATTTTGTCAGTCGTTGGGGTGGCTTTTGCGTTTGTCGTGGTGAGAAGAGTTGGCTAGGGGATCAAGTTTAGGGCGACGTTGGCCATAACTTCGCGAGTTTATTTTGAACAAGCGCTGAATACCATAAGTGTGAATGCCTCTCTGACTAAAGAGTGAAAAATACATTAGGAATGGAAAAACAAGAGTTGGACAAACGAAATCCAGTTATCAATTCTATTTTATTCATAGTCCACCCTGAATGAAAGTCCTGATGTAGAGCTTTATCATATTATTTGAAGATTGGGGGTTTCTTAGCCACCTGTTTGTTTCGATTAATTCTTCACCTTCTCATTGGATCATTTGGGAATAATTGGCTGATCTGTCAATGGTCAAATGTCCAACTATGCGCCATTTCAGTTTGAAGATTGTGGGTACGAATCGTGTCAGTCTTGATCACTTTCTCCACTTGCAGCTCTTAGGTGGCTGCAGACCTCCTCGTAGAAATGATAAAACTGATGGTTGTAACTAACAGCGATGCTGGATACAGCAGTAAAAGCAACAAAACCGATTTTCCAAAGACATTCGTGAACAAATTTCTAGCTGTTGCGCTGTCAGAGCCTTGGTGCAGCCAGTTGCAAGACACCCGTAAAACCTTATTGTTTCTGGATTTCACATGCATCTTATTTCTCTCGTATGTTTTAGGTCTTTCCAATAATATGACGAAGGATCGCATTTTCCATGTACTGACTTTCATTCAGGATGGACTATGAATAAAATAGAATTGATAACTGGATTTCGTTTGTCCAACTCTTGTTTTTCCATTCCTAATGTATTTTTCACTCTTAGTCAGAGAGGCATTCACACTTGATGGTATTCAGCGCTTGTTCAAAATAAACTCGCGAATTTGTGGCCAACATCGCCCTAATTCCGAATCCCCTACCACTCTTCTCACCACGACAAACGCAAAAGCCACCCCAACGACTGACAAAATTGCCCGCACGCACACTGTCTGAATGAGTAGCGATTTTGGAACTGGCATTTGTCTTCCATGTATATGTCAATGGCAATACACGTGAAACTGATGACTCTGTGCACTGTCAAATGTTAACCTCTGTGGGGAAAACCTGGCCGGTTGGCCCCGTGTTTGTAGTGAACGCAACGGGACTGAGAGATTGGGATATTTTCACCAACCGAAATGCTTTTTGGTAAGCCGGAGTAGGACCGTGCAAAGACAGTTACATGACTATCACGTCGTTGTGCTGATGAATTGGTCACGATGAACTAAACACATTTACTACAGATTAGTCCCGACAGGAAATTTTGATGTTTGTATGCAGAGGACGAATGATTTCGCACGCCAATGAGCTTACTATCGGTCAGTTGGGTTATAATTTTCTAATCACTAATAAAATAATTTCTGATCGAGCGTATTGCTATTGCTTTCCATGATTTTATTTCTTATTTTCCATTCCGTTTCTTTTTCTATTGTATTCTATTCATGATATTGGTTTTTGTTTTTGTTTTTGTTTTAAATTTTTCCTGGAATTTTTTCGTTTTGCTTCCTTTTGCTTTTAGAGAACCTTACTCGACGGTGGTTTGGCAATTGTCTCATTGTTTCGTTGGTTCTCCTTTTCCCCTGTATCGTGCATATTGTAGGTCCATGGCGATCTTTTATCTCAGGAGCTGCGTTTCGGATTTTGTTGTTCCAGCCGCTGATGATGATGTTGGTGGTCTTAATCTCAGAGATTTCTTGTTGTACTGCTGGAACGTTTGTTTTTACCTGCCGTTGATTTAGAGTCCACTCTCGAATTATAGCCCATCTTTATGCTCCTTAATTTTAACCTGGTGTTGCATGCTGCTACTACCTCGCTGTCTTTTCTGATTTAGTCGCATGCAAGAACTGACGCATTCAGGCAGGATATTGAGCAAACACGTTAATGGATGCAGGATAATAAATTCTCGGAAGGATGGGCTGTGCGCAAGTGATTGTCGTTTGATCCATTTATTTAAAAAAAAATTTTTTTTTTTTTTTTATTTTTTTTCATTGTTGCTTTAATTTATTACAAATTATTTGAATTCTGGTTTCTTTCAAAAAAAGGATTCGCAGTAATGCATAAACACTATCATGCTATTCTTCGGTGTTTACTTCACATGCTAAGCTGTGTGATCACACCGATTTACGTTCGAGCATTTCCCTCAACGATCGTTCTGATTTTTCGGCCGAATTACGTAGACGTATGGTACTCGTCCTGACGAATTTTTGTAGTTTGGCTCCCACTGGCCAATCTCCGCCATGAGCAAATCAGCAACCTCCAGTTCTAACTTACGAATGAAATTTATTAACACGCTGTTAAATATCGTTTCAAGAAAGCATTACTTTATGATTCTCTTCTCCGTGTTTATTTTCTCGTAACTCTGGCGATAGTTCACAGTGCAGCTGGGAAAAGTAAACCGGGATTGCTAACAAAGATGATTTTATGTATTGTTCTTATTCATATATCCCGGTTTAGCAAAATTAACTCCAAATTACCTTAAGCACATGGTCTATTAGAAGTGAGCAATAAGTTCGTGGACAAAAGGCATAATTCCACCGTAATTCAATTACGCTGATTTTGCTGCTCATCAGGCTTAAGCATCTCGTGGTCGCCTGTTACATCATTCCCGTGTTTGTGCAATACCGGTTTGATTTTCTCATTGCAAATTGCTTTTATTGGATGAAATTTTCATTTATTTACATTCCTGGTGAATGGAATGAGATTGCAAATAGTATGACCGAACGATGTAAGGAGGATATCGAAAATTCGATGCTACATGAAATGGTTTTTGTTGTGCATGATATAATGTTAATAACACAGCTTTGTTGGTAAGTGTAATTCGCCAACGTTTCGACTACTGTGGGTAGTCTAGCTCTAGGCGAATAGGGAAAAGAAAAGGTTTCATTTGGAATTTTGTACAGATTGGGCAGTTCGGGAACAATAAGAAAGGTCCTCAGTGAATTTAGCATTCACACTTTCTTCAGGATGGATATACGTTAAAACGCCACCTATCAAAGGCCAAAGATCAAGTCAGTGTGCAAGACCAAAACAACTGCATCTACAAAATCAGTTGCAAGGAATGTCCAGATGGATACATTGGACAAACTAGAAGACAACTGAAGACACGTATAACAAACACAGAAGGGAAGAAAGTGCAGACCTTCGGACAAGACAGTCTTATCCAAAACTTGACCACGATTCAGCCATCTTCTGCATGCATAGCAGAGGGAACAAGAACAGATTATCTCTCTTCTTTT